>JAOXJP010146435.1:0-13219 GCA_025762735.1 Platanus orientalis | reverse complement strand
TATATATATATATATATATATAGAGAGAGAGAGAGAGAGAGAGAGAGAGAGAGAGAGAGAGAGAGAGAGAGAGAGCTATAATGGTCAAGAAGATTATTTTATTTTCTATTATTTTGTGTATGTGTGTGTGTTTTCTTCCATCACCTTTTATTAGTTTTGTATGTTGACTGAAACAAAAAGTTTCTGGTCATATAATGTGACAGGATGTATTGTTGAAACCAAAGACTTCATGGGTTAATTAATACTTTGGTGGGCATTTAGTTCCAACTCAAGCAAATTATCCCGTAATATAACCCATCAAAAATCCTCAGACCTTATTTTTTATTATTTTATAAGGTCTGTTAGGATTTTTTATGGGTTATAATACGGGATAATTTGCTTGAGTTGGCACTAAAAGCCTTATTTATTAATCCATATAGAAGTCTTTGGTTCCAACAATACATCCTGTCACATTATATGACCTGAAGCTTTTTGTTTCAGTCAACTTCCCAAATTTCTGATGGAAGTGGTTCCTCCATTTCTAAGGGTAATAATGGGGCTGTAATATGGAAAGTGTAAACCATTTCTTGGTACATCCAGGATCTTTGTCTAAAGTTCCAGATTTACCATTGAAGTAATGTTGATCTGTAATCAACAAATTATGTTTACCTTTTCAATTTTCTACTCAAAGTTAGGTTGTCAGATGGATCATGCATGCATATCTTACTCAGTTTTGATGATTTAATTGTTCTACTGCTACTCTTTTTAGATATTCTGCAGGTTTCTATGGCAAGTTTTCTGCAATTATTGTTATTAAACTTTTGAAGAATTCATTCATTTATCTCTATGCAAGTGGAGAGAACCATAAACTACTACCATTTTAAATTTTAAAATGTCTTCCCACTGCAAAACTGTAATTATTAGTCTATTGTATTTCCTGGACTATAAATAGGAATGATACCTTATGCAATACTTCACTTGCAAGTGTAAAATACCATACCCTAGTGGTACTTTGCTGTACCTGGGTTATATGGTTGTAGGTTGCATTGCTTCAAGAGTCCAAGACAAGTATTTGTTTCCCGGAGGACAAGTTTGGACAGTTTTTCACCAATGTTGTAGTATATGCTTTGGGAAATTTTGGTCTTGCTACTTCTTGCTTAATCGTTGAAGTCTTTTCTCAATACCTTAATCCACGTCTTTTTTTGGTCTTTCCCTTCTCCTTTTGGGACCTTCACCTTGTGCCAAATCTCTCACTGGGGCAGTCATTGGTATTTGTTGCTCATGATCAAACTATTTTACTCCACTTTCCTTCATCTTTTCGCCTACTGGGGCAGTGGGGCTACTCATAAGTTCTCACGAATTCACTTATTTCTAATCTTATCTGAAAGTTGAATCAAAATTATTAACACCCATTCGGATGTGAGGTGGGAACTGATTGACCTAGTTGTTCCAGTACCCACCAATGACAATACGTAAGGACCATAGAATTTAATGTTTCTAATCACTATGTCCTCAATTTCCAGTTGCAATTTTAGGGCCTGGTTATACATTCTGCATTCATTTGTGAGTGACTTCTTTTTTACTTATTTGTCTTCGGCTTGTTATTCTACTAGTGATGTTTTTGGCAATTTAGCCTTCCGTATTTATATTCTAAAATATCCTGACTGGAAGCATGAAAACAGGGTGCTAATGCATTGGCATCAATACTCATGAATCCTCAATGCTGTCTGAAAGTTTTGGTCCTTAACAAGTGCCAACTTGGGCTTGCTGGAGTTACTCAAATAATTAAGGCACTAGAAGGTAAAATATCCCATTTTGATTCAGTTGGCTTGAGTTGGCTATTTGTGTTTGTGTATATTTACTTTTAAAAGAATGGAATTAAATAAAAAAGCAGGTTAAAATCCTTCAACACATGTTTGTTCAACATCTTCCCTGAAATTTTAAAAATAAATCTGAGTGAGATTTTCTTGTCATTCACAGAGAATAACTCTTTGGAGGAGCTCAATCTTTCAGAAAATGCCATTTTGGATAAGGAGATTATAATTCAAAATGATTTAACAGCACAGGAAAGCTCAAAATCTGTACAGCCAGACTTCAACACTTCTGATACTTCTACCAAGATATGTGTACCTGTGGAACTTGAAGTTGTTCAACAAGACTTGTGTGCAGTAAAGACAGACTCCAATCACCTTGAAGTTGCTGATAGTGAAGATGGTCTAATCAGGCCAGAGCCTGTCTTATCCGGGTTTGATGACAGTTGTACAAGCTCATGTCCAAAGAATCTTCCATTCCTAGTGTGCGGACTCATTCAAGAGCTTTTAACAGCCATTGGAATGGCAAAGAAGTTGCAGATACTTGATCTCAGCAATAATGGATTCACAGTGCAAATTGCAGAATCGTTATATGCGGCATGGTCCAGTTCAAGATGTATTGGTTCAGCTCATAGACACATTAAGAAACAGATAATCCATTTTCTGGTGGAGGGAAAGAATTGTTGTGGGATAAGGGACTGCTGCAAAAGGGATTAATGTATCTAATGAAAAGCTTTTGAATTTTTTTTAGAAGGAATATCATATGCAGTCTATCATGGAATGATTGAGAGCACTGTAAAATATTATATTAATAATAGTGTTTTTTCTTAAGTGATGTGAGGCACTTAAGCGATAAATGATGTAGAAAATTTTAAGATGATTTCATATGGTAACCGTAAATCATAGCTGATGGGCATTTCTCATAAGTGGCATTCTGTTAACATGTGGCCAAACTTCATTAGTGAATACTGACAAGAGATAAGATTTTATAAAACCTACATAGTTATCCAACAGATTTGCAAAACGAGATGAAAACTAGGGAGAAGGCAATCAAAGAACTTTTTATATCTATTGGGACATTCTAGGGGTTATTGCAATCTTGATAGGGATCAAGGAAAGAAAAAGACTGAAAATATTAACTACATAGTAAGAAGTGTCTTTGAAGAACATAGTTGAAAAATATAGCAATTTATGTTTATGGGTATTTTGATAATTTTCATTTTGAGCCTATTTTAGAAATTTTCTTTAGTTTGGGAGTAATTGTTTCTGTTTTTCCTTGGGTGTTTTAAGAAATTCATGATATATAATTTTCTAGTCTTATTTATATTTTTTTTGGTAAAGTTCTAGTCTTATTGTTACAATAAAAACTTGCTATTTTGTGTAATAAAAAGATTAGAAAGTATCTTTTTTTTCTTAGTTTGGTTAGATATTCTTTTTTAGTACAAAGTAGTTTGTTTTCCTATTTTGATTAAGTTTTCTATTTTTAGGAATTAGAGTATTTTTCCTATTTTGGTTATGTTTTCCTTTTTAGTAGGTATATAAGCCTGAATCTTCAGCACTTTGGCTTATAAATACATGTACTTTCTTCTATTGAAAGCAATGAATGAAAGAATTGAATATTGTCCTATTATTTGCTCTTGCTATAGTGGATTCCATTAATTATAATTGTGGTGTATTCTGTAATAGCTCAAGGTGAACCTGATCCCAGCATCTGTCCTTGGAGTAACAAAACTCATCATTGAAGGAGAATCTCAAATTATTATTCAAGCTTTACAGGAAGGCTTGGAGTGCCTTCTAGAAATAGGGATCTGCATAGCAGATTGCAAAACTTATTTTTTACTCTTGAGTCTTTAACTTTCAAGCATGATAATAGACTTAAAAATAAGATAGCTAATAGACTAGCTAGGGATGGAAGCCAAGGGCAAATCAATGCTGGGACCGGTGTACCACCACATTGGTTATATGATGCCTTGACAAAAGACATTACCTCATGTAATCCATCTTAAAATTAAAGAAGAGTTTACTCATTTACCTAAAAATAAAAGGTGAACCAGAACCTATCTCTTCCTCTTTTATTTGTTTAATTTTTTTTTTTTTTTATCAATTTTATGTTATTGAACTTGCTCGTACACTAATTAGCGCACACTGACCTGTTGCAACCTACTTGTTCATTATTTTAGCCACTTCCCTTGGATTGCAATATTACTTGACCAGCTCTTTAGGTCCTCATCCCTAATAACTTCATATTTTTCTTACTCTCTTTAATGTTTATCCTATATGACCCATTTCCATCTAGTCCAAACTCTAAACCCGATCATTACATCACTTTTCCATAAATCCAAGCTCACTTATTCGATATTTTAGGGAGTTTGTCCAGTATCAGGTTCTTTTTAATGGAAGACATTTGACCCATTCCACTTCTTTAGGGATAGTACAATGTACCTGGAATGCTGGTGAGGATCGCTAAAGCCTCAGGTCAGTGGGCGTGCACTTGCAGTGACACTTCTGTACCCATCAGGTTTGTTTTCCGTTTAGAGGTTTAGGTTTTTATCACTCATCCAAATCATCTAAATCATGCTTATGAGTGGCCTCATAATAGAATCAATTCCCCCCGCCCCCTCCCCCTCCCCCCCTAAATCTTGTCTTTTGTGATTTTTTCCCTTTGCCCCACTATATCTTATCTTTTGTGCTTTTGTCTTCTATTTTCTAAAGCATCTTTGGAAGATTGTGGTAATAGGAAAGACATCCTTTATATATTCTATTCTAACAGTGGTCATCAAAATAACCATAATAAATTTGTTATGTTCACAAGTCGGACTCTGCTCTACTGCATAAATAATAGGGAAATCCCAACTACTCCAAAAAAACAAGGTGGAATAAGCATTTCAAGGATGTTTTTGGTGAAGGTCATATATATTTAACAAGAGACTTGTATTTATCCAAATTATTTATCAAAATACCTTTAGGATAAAGCTGGAAATAGAGATTTTCCAATTGTTTTAAGTAGGAAAGGATCCATGCTCACTCGATCGTAAGAGAGAACTATGGCACATCACTGGTTATGGATTGAAGACTCGCAGAGCGTAATACGTTTTCTTCATAGCACTAGTAAGGATGCAGCCTGGTCTGTAACAATCTTATTATTGGATTGTAAGACTTAACTTATGTGAATCAACCAATTCTTATTATTGGATTCTAAGACTTAACTTATGTGAATCAACCAATACATACACTTATTTCAATTAGCCAATTAGGTCTCTCTCTCTCTCTCTCAAAGCTACGTAGCTTACAGATTAGAGAAACCTGCATTCGTCTTACATTGGTTTCACCCATCAAACGCATGGGACAACTCTCTTGAATATTACACTTTGACTCCATAAATGGCAAAAATGTTACGGGGACAAGTTTTTGATTTTATCAGGCCTAATCACCTTCTTTGCAACCTGAAAACCACATGACCCAAATGGCCATTGCTCTTTATCACTCCAGTTTATTAACAATTATTCTATATTTAATGTCTTTGGGCATTGAATGCATCATTGGATTTCTCATCATGCTTGAGAGAAGAGAGGTATCTTGTACAAACAATTTTCTAATCTCTACTATTGATTCCAATTTTTTGGTCCTTCTGTAGATTGCTCAAGGTTTTAAAAGAAAATGAATTGTTGAATTGATTATGCATGTTCTTAAATAAAGCAATTAACCGTCTCTCCTATCACTCCTAAAACCCTAAGGTGATAGGAGAGGTTAGAGTTAATATACTTAATGTATATCTTTTGAATACTATGTGCACACTCTAGCACTACAAGGGGGAAATAGATGTAAGACCTATGAGAATAATTGTGTCCCTGGGGGAATTTGAACTCACGACTTAAAGCATGCTCCGATACCATCTTAAATAAAGCAATTAACTGTCTCTCCTAAAACCCTAAGGTGATAAGAGAGGTTAGAGTAAATATATATTTTAATACAGTTTGTAAAAGTATTAGGGAATAATGAGCTTAACAAGCATTGGAGCTCTTGATGTTTATTTATATTGGTGAATGGAATAATCCAGAAGATTACAATGGATTACAATAGTTGAAGCTATTATAACAAACTGTATAAAATCCTAGTAGATACGTGATTGATGGAATCATAGCAGACTCTAACAGACCACCATCATATTTTCACATAGAAGCTTGCACTGAGCAGAGGGTAGAGGTGGGCATGGATTGGGGTGGGGGGAGGAACCACCAGCATCTTGTCACATAGAAGCTTGCACTGAGCAGAGGGTAGGGGTGGGCATGGACTGCGGTTTGGGCTTGGGCTCGGGCTTGGATTTTTTTTAATATTTAGGCCCAAGCCCAGCCCTATGGATTTCATCGGGCCTTGGGTTGGCCTATGAATTTCACAAAACATGAATGATGAGGGTTAGGTTTGAACTCAAGACCTATTAAATAGTATAATATGCAGTACCAATTAAGCTACAAGATCTTATTAGCTTTTAAAAGCTTGGAAAATTATATACTTAATTTCTAAGATTTATTTACTATAAAAAATCATTTATCTCACTAAGAGTTGAACACAAGACTTTTTGCAATTATTATTTTTTTTACAAATTGAGCTATGAATTGTTAATAATTTGAAAAGACTTATAACCTATTTGGTAACCACCTGTAATGTTATCATTTCAAATTTCCAAGGTACTTGTAGCCATAAAGTAATGGTTCAAAATAAACTCATTCAGTTTTTTACTAATTGCTAACTACAATTAGAAATGAAATCATCCTAGGTTTTTTTATGAAATGAAATGATATATGTTATCAAGTATAAATCTGAATGAATTCAAAAAAATTATAAATTTGAATGAGTTCATTTTGAATTATATGGCTACAAATGCCTTAGAAATTTGAAATGAAATAATTACATTACCGGTGGCTGCCAAACAGTCTCTTAATAAGTTGTATCTAATACAAATATATATTATATATACAATAGGTTGGGCCTCGGGTTAGGCTGAGGTAAGCCCAATCCTGACCCTTAAAAAAAGTTTGGGCCTATCTTGGGCCGAACTTTTTCAGGCCAAATGTCGAGCTAGGCTAGGTCGGGTTCGGTCTGGCTCGGGCCCATGCTCACCCCTAGCGGAGGGTAAGGACTTGGTGAAAAGGTCAGCCATTTGATTAGCAGGAGATATGGTGAACGTAAAGTTCCCGATTGACCCAAACAAAGTGGTAATCTAATTCGATGTGCTTCATTTGTGCATGATAGGTTGGATTTGATGTAGACAGATGGCTAAGATGTCGCACCAGATGGTGGGTTTGTGGTGGAACGAGATCTTGAGTTCATTGAAGAGCATGCAAAGCTAGGTGAACTCAATAGTTGTGGCAGCTAAGGTGCGGTATTCAAACTCAGTTGAGGAGCATGCCACTATGGATTGCTTCTTAGTGCTTCAACTGATTGGGTTAGGACCAAGAAAGATACAAAAGCTAGAGGCAAACTATGAGTTGATTCATCCCCTGCCGAATCAACGTCAGAGTATGCTTTCAATGTGAGAGGACCGATCTAGAAGGATATGCCATAATGGTTAGTGCCTTGGATATACTAAATGATGCATTTGAGAGACTGGAAGTGGGAGAGAGTGGGAGCATGCATGTGCTGGCAGATAGAATTGACAACAAAGGAGAAGTCGGGGTGAGTGAGAGAAGATATTGTAAGGCACCGACGAGACTGCGATAAAGAGCAATGTCAAAGAATGAAGTAGTAGTAGTAGTGGAGTCACATTTAGTGGTAGAATGAGTGGCACAAGGTTTGCACGTAAGCATTACAAATTTGGAGAGCAAGAACTTTGCATAGACAGATTGACTTTAGAAGTAGCCAGAAGATGTTGAGGTAATTTCAATGCCTAGAAAGTAATTTAAATGACCCAGGTTGCACATATCAAAATGAGTGTGTAGGTCCTTTAACAACGAAATAAGTAAATTGGAGTCGCTCCTTGTTAAGAGTATGTCGTCAACATAGGCGAGTAAGATTGTGAGACTGTGGGCTGAGCAATGAACAAAAAGTGAGGAATCAATTTTGCAAGTTAAAAACCCTTTTGAAAAGAGAAACTGCAACAACCAAGCGTACCATCCCCTAGGCTCTTGCTTAAGACTATAGATAACCTTGTATAGTTTTTCACACGTGAGTGGGAAAGGTTGGATTAGTGACCTTGAGGGTTGAGCCATAAAGAGATCGTCATCAATAGTACTATGTAAAAAGGCGTTGCGGATGCCTAGCTGGTGAATGAACCACGCGAAATGTAATGCCAAAGTGAGTATGATCTGCCATGTTGGAATCTTGACAACCGGGCTGAAGGTTTTGGTGAAGTCCACCCATGCATGTTGATGAAAGCCTTTTGCAGATGAGGCAGATCTTGTGGTGAGTGATGTTACCATAAGCATCCTTCTTGAGATGAAAAATCCATTTGCAACCAACAAAGTTTTGATGTGGAGAGGTCGGAACGAAGGATCATGTACCCTGATATTGTAGGGCCTGAAATTCATCTGACATCGCTTTGTACCAAGAGAAGTGTTTCACAACCTCAATAAAGAAAGTGGGTTCCTCAATCGAAATAGTGCTCTGAGCAGTTAAGCAAAGATTATAATTGGGTTGATGATGCTGGATTTTGACCAGGTCTGCTTTGGATGTATAGTTGTCGAAATTGGAATGATGAGATCAATGGAGAAAGGTGGGGAAAAGGTGGGTGGTGAGGAGGAATGATAGGACAAAGAAAGAAGTGGAGAACAGGGGGAGGAAGGGGAAGGTGAAGAAAGAGTGGGGGATGACACATGAGGAGTAGGGTGAGTAGGAGGATGAGAGTGGAAGAAACCGTGTCAACTGATGGTGAGGATTGAGTGGGAAAGAAAGTTGGAGAAAGAGTATAATGGAAAGAGAGAGGGCTAGAGCGGGAAGGAGTGGAAGGAGAAGATGACAATGGATGAAATGGAGTTGAAGTGGTGGATGAGAGTTGGAAAGGAAACGTGTGGTCATGGAAAATGACGTGGTGGCTGATAAAAACCGTCCAAAATGAGGGGTCAAAACAACGGTAACCTTTGTTAGTAGAAGAGTAACCAACGAAAACGCATGGTAACAAATGGCTAGACAGTTTGTTAGAAGCGTAAGGGCAAAGCCAAGGAAAGAAACGACAACCAAAAGTGTGAAGAAAATGAAGGTCGGGTGTGTGACGAAAATTTTTTTCATAGGGAGACATGTGATGGAGTATCGGGGTAGGTAAACGGTTAAGAAGAAAGACAACGGTGCATGTGGCATCAGGCCAAAAGGTGGTGGGCATGTGAGTGGTCCGGAGTAATGCGAGAGTGCATTCAACCATGTGGAGATGTTTACGTTCCACCACACCATTTTGTTCTAGCGTGTAAGGATATGAAACTTGGTAAGTCATCCATTTGAGATTAAAAACTCTTTAAACTTTTTATTGACAAATTCTCCACCATCATCAATCCGAAGGATTTTGCTGGACAAAAGAAGATGTCAGCATGGCTTTTGAAATGAAAAAAAAAATGGAAAACATCCAATTTGCGATGAATGTGATATAACTAGGTAAACCTGGAGAAATCATCCACAAAAATAATGTAAAATCGAAAACCTTGACAAGAAGGGGAGGGAGAAGGGCCCCATGCATCACCGTGTACCAATTGTAAAGGAAACGAAGAATTTTTATTAGATGAAGGGAAGAGTACATGATGTGATTTAGAAGTAGCACATTCAGTACACATGAGAGAAGAAACGTCTTTGTAGCTGAGACCTAATTGACACAAAACACGAGAAAAGGTTGTGGTCGATGGATGACCAAGATGCTAAAGCCACATAGTGAGAGAAGAGACATGAGCATTGAGTGCCAAACCAAATGTAGAAGTTAGTGAAGATGCAAAAGAAGCTGGAACAGGGTAGAGACTTGATCTACTCGGATCATGGAGGATGATTCATTTCATCACATTATCATGGATAGAGAAACCATGAAAGTTAAAGAGAAGAGAACAATTGTTATTAGAGGTAAGTTTATGAATAGACAACAAATTAGATGAGATAGAGGGAGTGTGAAGGATATTACGTAGGTGAAGATTTCTTGATGGTGTGGGGAGAAAACTAGTGCATGTATTTTGAACAAGGAATATATTTTCCATTGCCAACCACCATAGAGTCGGAGTTGTTGTAGGGATGATGAAGCAACAAATGGGAGAGATAAGATGTAATGTGGTTAGCCTCTCCTGTGTCTAGAAACCATTGTTGGGCTAGAGATGGCGGGGAAGAGGCATAGAGAGCCATTTTACGTGAGGAAGACGAGTGTGGTGAGTGCTGAACATTGGGATCCATTCATTCTATAGAAGCATTGTAGAGAAGTGTGGTTCGCATGTCCATATATTTAGCAAAAGACACGAGAGCGAGAGAAGGATAATCATCCACGTCCTCGACCATGAGGAAGACCACCACGAGTCGAGGCGTGGGGGAGAGGAGCCATGAGTGGTGAGGGCAAAAGACACAATGTTCGAAGATGACGTTGAATCTGAGGCAAGCAATTGTGTCTTCAATTAACAAAAGATCACTGAGCTCAGTCAGGGTGTAAAGGACGACATCCTTGTCGTTGACTAGGTGCAAGACTGCTTAAAGAGTGTTTGTAAGAACTTTGATTTGCTCAAGGTACTCAGACATGGTGGAGTTGCCTTTCTTTAAGTTTGAGAGTTTTCTTTTTAGTTGCAACACATGAGATATTGAAAGAGAAGTGAACTTGCACTCAAGTTCAAGCCATACAGCCCGGGTAGTCTTGAGATGGAGTACATGCGGGAGAATCAAGGCCAAGATGGTGGCAAACAAACAGGTGAGAAGATTTTGGTCGGTGAGGAGCCAATCGCTATAGAGCACAGACTGTTAAGCGGAGCCAATCAAGTCTGGGAGTGTAGTGAAAGGAGGAGGGTGGATCTGCCAATGAAGGAGAGAAGACCATGAGTTCCTAGGGAAATCAATTGCTGAGAATGATAAATAAGTTAATTGCTGGAGTCCAGCTTCATGAGAAGAAAGGAAGAGAGATTGGATGCATAGGTTTAGATATTAGCGAAGGAAAGAGAAGGAGAAGAAGAGATGGGAGAAATAGTGGAAGCCATGACGTGAGTTAGTGGCTCTAATATCATGAAAGTATCTTAGAATTGGAGGGAATGAGCTTAACAAACATTGGAGCTCTTGGGGTTTATATATATTGGTGAATGGAATAATCCAACAGATTACAATAATTGAAGCTGTTATAACAAACTATATAAAATCCTAACAGATATGTGATTGATGGAATCATAATAGACACTAACAGTTTGTCCCCTCAGGTTTCTGGTTTGCTAATCATAAATAAGTTTGGATCTAGTTAATATTTAGGTCCTTTCTCTACCATACTTGAGAACTTGCCTAAGCCATTTGAGTCCACTTGTTTTTTCATGTTTAGTTTAATCCATCATCTTGAGAACTGGATCGGCCATCGAATTGGTAAGGTGGACGGTTTAGGTTCAACTGGGTTTAACCGTCGGTTTACATGATCTAACCACAGTTCACTTAATGATAAGTGAAATGTAATAAATACCAAAAAAATAAAACAATTCATGGAAAATGGGATTGGAATTTGGAAAGACACATTTCTAGTTTTTTTCTTCTTAATTTGTTAAAAATAAAAACTAGTTGGTTTTATTAGAACTGGGTTTGTAAAAAATTGACTGGTTTTCATTGGTTTTGATCAGTTTTGCTGGTTATATGCAGCTTTTTGAAAATTACGGTTTTAAGCTGCTATAGAATTGTTTATGGTGCCAGTTCTGATTAAACCAGGTTGGAACATCTGGTTCGGTCCGGTTCTCAAAACTATGGTTTAAACCCAGGTCACCTTCAAGTTTAATCTAACATAAACCAACTCACTGCCACCCCTAGATTTTTCATATCCTTAGTTCTCTAAGTGATGGTTGTTAACAAAATATTTTCTTCTTGAGAAGGTAAACACTAAACTGTGATGGAGTATTTCAAGTTTTGCACATAGTGTTTTTTCCCTTTGTAGGTTTAGTTCTACATCGGAAAGAGAAGAGAAAGTTTTTCAATAATAATTAAATACACCTTCTCATGTGTGGCGATTTGGTGAGGTGCTTAACTCACCGAGAGTGTGCAGGCATGAGAAATTTTGGTACACTTACACTTTGCACTTGTGCATTGTCATTTAGGATAACATTAATCCTTTTCAATAGTGCATATGAGTGCTTGCAGATCACAAGACAAGACTATGAGCATTTGGTATCATGAGCCCGCGAGAAGCCAAGGATCACAAGTACACACATATAAGTTTGCGAGCGGTGGGCCTAATGTGCCTTACAAGCACCAAAGCCTCAAAGCTAACACTTAAAAGTTTGTGACCACTTGGCACAAAAGCCCAAAATTCTGCAACTCTTTATGTCTCAATAGCCTGTTGACCTTTAAGATGGTCATTTATGAAGCACATGCACATAGGAGATGAGGGTTCAATGATATAAGAATCAATGAACCTGGATAACTTGTTGGCATTCCTAGTAATGGTTATGGGTTTCTTAATAAGCCCATTAAATTGAAATCATTAAGTAAAGTAAATTTAAACTTTACAAAAAGAGCTTATGTCTCTCATAGGAGACACACTAAAGAGAAAGAAAAGAAAACTGTGTCAAAGTAGAAATTAAGAAAGTGTAAGAATAGAAAAGCACTTAACGTCTAACAGCTCAACAACTTCTTCATTCTATAAACAAGACATTGAGTGATTCCTTCATTTAAGGTCACTTGGCTCTTTTTTAGTGGGTAACTCTGCCAATGTTTGTATCTTCAGACATTGCTAGTCCTAAGCCCGGATAAAGGAGGAGGGTTGACATTTAGTTGAGAACCGGCTATAAAAACCCACTCAAACCATTTAAACATAAACCCTAGAAATACGTTATTTTGATATAATATTAGGGCTTTTCCTTTAAGTGACGCGCCTCATTCACTAGATGTGGTGAAAAATTGGTAAGGGGCATTGCATTGCCGCCCGGATGCAATGATAAATGTGTAAGGGTTCCCACACCATGGACGAGTATGGGTAAAAAAGTTAGTCCAAGAGAGTATGATTTGCTTAGAAATTTGGAACATAAGAACCTTAATGGGTAAGAGTATAGTGTTATTGAACACTATGAAAAGAAGGAGAGTTCATATTACTTGTCTACAAGAAACTAAATGGAAAGGGAAAAAGGCTAAAGATATTGATGACTTTAAACTTTGGTATACATGAGAAGCCAATAACAAAAATGGGGTAGGAATAATAGTAGATAAAGATCTAAAGGAGGAAGTTGCAGATGTTAAGAGAATAGGTGATAGAATTATAGCAATTAAACTTGTTTTAGAAAAAGAGATAATCAACATAATTAGTG
>JAOXJP010146424.1:0-13220 GCA_025762735.1 Platanus orientalis | reverse complement strand
TGGTTTCTTCTTATATTGATTAGCTCCAAGTTGTTGCTTCATCTACTTCATATGTTAGTTAGTCATAAATGCTATCACTGTGTCTCTCACTTGATTGTATCCTCTTACATTTTATCTAACGGGCTTCATGTTAGTATCATTGCATCCACATGCCTTGGTTGGGACTTTTATGCTATTGTTAGCTTGGAAAGTTATAAGAGGAATTTTGAGCATTTGGTTTAGTGTGAATATGAGTTATTACCTTCCGTTCTGATTTGGTATGACTTGGAACGTTATAAGAGTATGAGCTATTCATCTGTTTTGATTCAGTGTCGTTCCATACTTGTGACATCTGATTTATTCTGTGTGACATTATGTATGTTCTCTCACATGTTTTATAGCTTATCCATGTTTTTAACCCATTTTTCAGATGATGCCCTATAGCATGAGATCTTTGGCAGGTTCGGCTCTGAGAGATGGTTAATGGGATGAGAGAACCATTTTATCTACTTTTTGCCTGCTCTTTAATTGTAACACACTTCATGTATGACACATGGATTATTAAGTTACAACTTATATGCAATGTTTGTGGTTTCATTGGAAATTGTTTTGTTATTGACCAGTTTGGTGGCCCCATATTATGATATTGTTTATTTTAGCGAATGTAGTTCTATATGGATGTTACTAATATTAGTTATGTTTCCACTGCAATTGTTGAATGAATATTATTTTATGGTTATGTTTCTGTTGCGATGTTTTGATATTGGGGTTAAGTCATTGGGATAAGAAAAAAATATATGTTGCAATTAGGTAAGTTAAGTAAGTTAAGTAAGTGAGAGCTCATTCCGTAAGGAAAGAGCAATGTCACACTCCAAGATTTGTGACACTACTTACATGCGTTTTATATATTATACTATGATTTTTGTGTGTGGGTTTTGGGGCATGACACTTTTTGTTTTTTAACATCGGGGATTTATCTTTTGTGATTATTTGTTTAAGCTACAAAAAGTTACAATAACATTTGCTACAACTAATCATTTGCCCTTTTTCTTTGAACATGGGTTTTTGTATTTTGTGGTTTTGTGTTCATGCTACAAAAGTTTCAACAAAATTTGCCATAACAGAACTTTTAGGGTTCCATAAACATAAACTTAGTAAATGAACTAAGATCATTTTTACATAATGTTAAGCTACATTAGCATGTAACAAATGCTTGCAGTAAGACACGTATATAAAAATCGCATGCAAATTTTATGTGACCTTTGTGACCATCCCACAACTGACATGTGAAGTGCATAGGGTTAAAAACATATAAATAACGAATATATGTTTTGTATAGGCTTTGGTGTCTAGGACACCGGGTGACTTCACACTAAATAAAATGGACAGGGGTTAGATAAAATTTCAAATTCCCACCCATTTTATTTCAAATGAAGCTACCTGGTGTCTTGGACACCAACCTAGACATAAAATTTGCTCCCTAAAATGAAGTGTTCATATAAAAAAGTAGGTGCCCAAAAAGAGGCACCAAATTCAAAAACACATATTTGATCTTGAGTGTGGTCATAAAGGGTATAAATGATTTTTTTTTGTCTAAAAACATTTATTTCAGTAAAATTTTAAAATCCCACCCAAATTTGGTTGAACTTTCATTTTTTTTTTTTACATACTTGTATCATATTTGCTACATGGGTTGTTGACTACTACATCATTAGAGAGGGACCCACACCCCTAGCAACAGGGGTGGCCAATATTATAATTTATAAAGTAGATTTCTTGGAGCAACCTTGAAGCACCAAGGTGTTGGGTGACACGTGGGTGAAAAATGTGAATCAATTGCATAATTCATAACTAATTGTACTGATTGCTGATGTGGGATTCAGACCTAGGCTATCAATTGGGCCAGGCTAGCCCGAAGCCTGACTTGACTCGCTAAAAAATTATGCAGATTGAGTATGATGAGTTTCAGGTTGGGCCAAATTTAGACCCAAATGTTAGACCTGAATTAATTTTCGGGCTAGGCTCGGACCCAAGTTTTTTCAACCTAATGTTCGCTCAAAGTGAATAAAACATGAAACTAGCTCGAAACCCGAAAAAAATGATTTTTTGATTTATGTTTTTTATTGGCTTAATTTGGATGGTAAAGAAAAAATTGCTATTAAAGTTCTAAAATTTTTACCAATTTGAATGGTGAAAATGTAAAAAGGTTTGGTTGTTAGAATAAAACAAATAAATTTAGAACATTTATTAACAAATATTGTTTTGATTGAGTGATTAAGAGTATGACATTTTGTATTTATATGTCTCCACTCCATTTTAGGCTATCCAAACTCGGCCCAAAACTCGAATAATTACATTAGATCGGGCTCAAGTAGAAGGGGCTCAGATTGAGTTTGGTTTTCGGGTTGACTCTTGCTAGACCCAAATCAGCCTGATTGACAACCTTACTCAAACCCCGACATGAGAGGTCATGGCATATTCACCTAAGCTAGGGCACATTGGCAAAGACAAAGTGATCAGCTGTGCCTTTTTGTAGCATGAAAAAAGAACTACAAAAACTTAAACCCATGTTAATAGACAAAGAAAAAAACCATGATACAAATTAAAAAAATACCCATGAATTTTTTTTTGTCAAATCAAAATTTACCATATGGATCTCTTGCCATTCCAAAAATTGGCAAAGCTTATATGTTAAAATTTCATCAATACGAATCGTCGACTTGATGTGAAATACCTAGGATCGGAGAGATTGTCATAAAAACAAGTACCTTTGGCCAAATGGGTAAGGCGTCTGACTTCTAATCACGCGATTGTGGGTTCCAGTCCCACCGAGTATGCTCTTTTGTTCGTACAGTTTTTTATCAACCTAAAAACAAAAAAAAAGGCCAGATAGTAATAAAAAAAATGTGATTGGACGATAGTATTATACAATTCCGTTCATGGATACCGAGTTCACATCATCTCCAGTCTGAATGGACAAGTACCACTCCAGTTTCTGTTTGTGATGTAACATGATGTCTGACAAAGGGTATATTAATAAATACACAAATACTTATTTATTATATATTTACTGTAATACCTTCTTTTAACCCATGTATATTGACTCTAACACCCTTTGTCAGGCCACATGTCATGCATTGATTGGTAATGAAGTGGTACTGTCCATTTACACTGGAGATGATTTAAAATCACCACCTAGTGAGAATCTGATGGATATTGGTGGGTTGAGATCTCATTTTTCTAAGATAGAAGGTTCCAATCCAACGATTAAGGAGGACAACCCTCGTCTTCCTTTGATGAACTCCAACAGGACGACCCTTCATAAGCGTATCTTTGTGCACGGAGGAGAGAATTGACTGGTTCAGAGAAAGACGGAAAGAGATGGCGATGGCGATGATGAGATCTGGACTTCAAGCAGCGCTTCGCAGAGGCGCACGAAACGTTCCTCCGAAGAGGAACTTCGCTTCTTCTGCTCAACACGAGGATGCTCGTGAGACATTTTCCCTTCTCTTTGTTTGTCAATATTCCATCCTTTCTGCTATAATCTTGATTGTGGTTCTTGGTTTTTGTTCTTGATTTACGACTGATTTGATGGATTAGGGTTTTATTTCATGTACAACAGCTCCAATTTTTTTCTCTGATTTTGGTTTAGGGTTTTTACATTGCTTTCTTGTGCGCGTTAGGTTTTAGATTTTTCTATATATGTGATTGAATTTGTTTTCTTGAATGATGTTGTCTGCCAAATGGGTTCATATACTGAATTTTGTATCCTTCATATAGTCTTGCGATTTTTCCATTCCGATTCCTAACTCGATCATTCATGTCATTACTGTTTTTATTTACACCAGTATGTAACTCAATGATTCAATTAAAGGAAGAACTATATTTTCATTGGTCAGATGAAGCGGCAAAATGGGAAAAGATAACATATGCTGGAATTGTAACGTGCACTATTCTAGCATTTTACAACCTATCAAAGGGTCATCCCCACTTCGACGAGCCTGCTGTAAGATTTTTTTTTTCTGATCCTCAATTGGTTCCATATTACGTACGTTGAGGCTTGTTGCTCCCCAGGTCCCCGTTTCTGGTTTCCCCACATATAGTTTAGTTAGACACTGAATCTTTAGCTGTCTATTTTACCTTCTGGTTGACTATTAGTTCCTCATATTACATTTTGAATTGCTTGTGAAAGTTTAGAGTAAGTTCTCTGCAACAAGGATGGTGCAATGTCCAGTACTCAGACTGGAAATAGCATACTGGTGATATTTTCATAAATTTGTTTGCATTTGCAAAAAGGCCCACAATATGGCTTCTCATGGGTGTTTATTGGTCACTGCACCATAGTTACCACTTACCAGAGCGAGGAGCCACGCAAAAACGACAATCAAGAAACTAGGCTCAATAAATCATTGGGAACTGAAAAACCAGAAACGATTATGCTAATGGAGAGTGAATAGGTAGTGATCAGGAAGCAATTGGGGAAGTGATGATGAAGCGAGTAGAGTGCAATCAGGAAGCAATTTCAAACCATTAATTATATATAATGAAGTGAAATGAAAATAATAGGTCAATAAGTGATTACGAATAGAAAGTAAATAACAATAAAAGTCTACAACCATTACGTACAACTGCAATAATTAATTATTAATAGAAAGTAAATAATAATAAGTTACTACCAACAAGTACTAATACAGTGCAATAAAGTGAAAAAACTCAATAAAGTGATAAATAAACCTTAGAACTATACTATGCAAGTAATTGAAAATCATGACATATAAATCAATATGCAAACCAATTTTGTTATTAGTATGGATATACCTTAGGTTTTACCTTTCATGAGATTTTTGTATTGTTTTTTTTTAATGAATACATAAGATTTTTGTTTTTTTAGAGATAACAAAAAACTTAATTGAAGCACACTAAAAAGAACAAAACAACAAGAGATCACCAAGGATGTGATAAAAAACAGAAACAAAAACAAAAGAAAGAAACAACAAATCATAAAAAAAGGAAAAAAATGTAAGAAGAAAGAAACAACAAAGGAAAGAAACAAGAGAAAAACTAAATTACAAATCCTTGCACCAAGTAGAGTACCACTCTATCTCATCAAAGTTGGCCCAAACAGACACTCGGTCAAAGAGGGACTTGTAAGTGATGATTACCAACTCCGCATCAGTCTTTTGCTTATCCTCAAAAATCCTGTAGTTCCTTTCCTTCCACAACCCCCAACAGATAGCTCTGGAAGAGCATGCCAAATGAAGAGGGGAGCCTTTCAAGCTCGCTAATCCTCCACCCAACATCCAATCTTTAAAAAACTAGGGGAAGGTCCTAGACCTTGTATAAAAACTGTCAAATTTGAATCTTTATTATTGGATTGGAATAAAGCAATATACACAATAAATCTATACTATTTCTTTTTTTCTTTTTTTATGCTACTAGATCAATACAAAATCTCATAGAAAATCTATTATTTAATTCCAATAGAATAGGGTTTGCTTTAAAATTAAAAATAATTTCACTTCTTAGATTGTTTCCCTTCCCTGTCAATTGTCTAGACATTTTCACTCGCTTTTCTGCCTCCACTCACTTCCCTAAATTGCTTCCACTTGCTTTCCAATCACACCATGCTTTCCCAATTGCTTAATTCTCCACTACTTGGTGAAGCGTAATGGAATTGTCTTCCAAACAAGCTTCCCCATAAGTATGCGCTGCATCATTCTTGTTGTATAGGATCAGATTTCGTAAATCTTATTTGGTGTTTTTGGCTGACATATTTTTTTGGGTTACCTATGCAGCCGTACCCATATATGCACATTCGAAACAAGGAGTTTCCATGGGGTAAGCTTCATTCTATACAGAGCGCTATGACAGAATTATTGCAGTTTTGGTAATGGATTGCTGGCCTTGATGTTGACATAGTAATGGGTTTTTGTTATCTTGTGTTTGTTTTCTTTTGTTTCTTGTGTTTTGGGTTCGAATGTCATCTTGTCAGTGTCTAACTCATATTGGTTGCCTCCCATAGTTATTTGCTTCTAATTGCTTGTGTGTGGGTATTATCAGTGGTGTGACTGCATAATTCTGTATAACTTCTGGTCTGCATTTAAGTATTTTCGTACTCACACATTTGTTTGACAGATTCTGTACAAACTATTGTTTGAAAAATACCATTATTTATATAAATTTTACACATAATTGGTCTATTTTCTTGTTACATATTTTTTTCTTCAATCACTATTTGAAGAGAGCTGGAGAACCAGCCTAACACCCACACATACTCAGCTTTGGGGCCTTGTAAACAATGATGATCAAGTTATTGGATCTTGTATACCTTTTTCAGGAGTTGTGCAAACTATAGTTATTCTGGTAGTTGTGTCCCCCCACCCAAAAAAAAAAAAAAAAGGTACAACACTAAGCAAAATGCATTGATGATCCATGAAGAAAAGAACAAACCAGGATAGCAGCCTATGACAACCCAACTATCTGATCCCACTCATAAATCAACATTTTTCTTTCTAAAGAACTATAGTCTTTCCAACGAGAAGCCCAAAAGTAGATGAGATCCTTTACCCTTGAGAAGACTTTGAACAAGACTCCATATCTTCTTTTTTTTTTTTTGCCTCTCTTTGAGAAGGCCGATGTTCTCCATCCTTCGAAGAGGCTTTTTAATCTTTGGGGATTGCACAGCTCTGTTTAAACTACCTTAATATTGCATACTACACCTCTAGAGTCTATATATAATTTATGATGGATCATGAGGTGTAGGAGATTTTCCTTGTCGTCATAAACATAAGAGATGCATGTTTGGGTGGTAGAGGCCCCTTTTACCATGTTTTGAATTATTGGGATCTTTCCTAGAGTAGTGGTCTAGGCAAAAAACTGGGTTTGGATGGGATCTTATGGTACCAAATATTCTTCCAAGGAATTTTTAATGGATCTAGTTTAAGAAGCTTCTCTCCACAAGATCTCCAGTAAATTTCTCATTTGCTTTCGGATTCTACATCCTATTATCTATTTCCACTTCTATTCTAGTACTCTCTGCCCCTTCTATATAGCTCTATGGCAAAAGGGATCTCCTGGTCATTTGAATCTCTCTTCAAGATGAGACACCATGAAATCATGCTTCCATTTCCAATGAAGCACTCTTCTACCCAATCCTGGCTGGACATTGCTATTCTACAAATTCTCGAGAACTCCTTATTTAACGGACACTTTCCACCCCAACTGTTCTCGTAAATTTTAATTCTATTCCCATCCCCCACCTTATAACTAATATCCTCTCTAAATTCTTCCTTACTCTTCATAATGCCTTTCCAAAGCCCTGATCCATGAGGGAGTCCAACCTCCCGCCCTTCCCAACCAATGGTTGCTCCTTATCCATTAACTGAAACTTCGTAGCTCAGTCCCCCTAGATGATTTAATGTACAAACTACTCCTTAGTCTGTCAGATGATTGCTGGATGATTTATTATTATTATTTTTTATGAATGAAAAATCTTTATTACGAGAAAGAAGATAGAAAAGAGAGAAAAATGTACAGAGAAGGGGATGAGAAATCCCCAATCAAACAACATTAAGACCCAATGGAGTTTGACCAATCCCTCACTAGGGCCCCGCTGGCCAGACCCTTATAACCCTACATGTTCTTGCCCAAAAAAATGATTTTCTTCTTTACTTTCTTGTATACTTGAAAAGTGGGCTTAGACTGACCATTGAAAACTCGGTTATTCTGCTCAGGCCAAACGGACCAACATACCGTTGCAGGGACTAGCTTCCAAATCATTCTACCCGTTCAGTTGAGAGCCGTAGTCCTCCATCCCTAAAGTAATCTAGCAAAGTTTGACTGATGCGGGATAACCTAGGGAATGCTGTAAACCTACGGGTAATGGGCCCAAATGAAGTTCAAAGAATGATTGAAGTGAATAGGTTTAGGGTTAATTACATAATGCCCCCCTAGACTATGTAACAATATGCAGTCTCCCCCATCAACTATCAATAATTACCAAAAAAAAACCCTGTTAGAAATATTATGCTTATAGGAGCTACCCTGGATGTGATTTTACCACAATGCCCATTGTTTTAAGCTCCATTTCCTACCAAATAAAACATATTTTTTTAAATCCCAAAATACCACCATCCAAACCCACATGTGAGTAACCCATCCCATCTTCTTCCTCCTTTCTCTTCCCTCCCTTTGCCTGACAACCACTCTCTCTCTCTTGGTACAGCCTCTTGTCGTTGACGACTATTTTACCGGTGACGAAAACCTTGCCAGAACTCACCCCCATCGACGACGACCTTGCTGATGCACTGTGAGTGCTCCATTTCCCCTACTGCAACGTGTTGGAGCTCCATTTCCTTTCTGCAACGTCACCAAAGCACCATTTCCCGACTGCACCGCCACCGAAACTCTCTCTCTCTCTCTCTTTGCAAAGTGAAGGAAAATTCTGTAAACACACTCTCATTTCTGCCATCACGGCTATCGCCTCTGGCCGTTCAACTTCAATTTCCGCGAGATTCTAGGGGTAATGATTTTCAATCTCTCAAAAAATGAAAGAAACGAACAAAAGAACTATTTCAAAGGCAACCCAGTTCTAAAGAAATTTGTGACAACAGATGATGGAATTATGCCGTGTATTCAACCGAAAGAGCTCTTCAAAGAAGGTAAAAAATCTATCCCCCGTAAGAAAGCATCTAAAATTGGTAGGGTTATAGCGAATGGCTACAATCAGATTCCTTCTCTGTCTGCTGGAAATCTTACAAACACTAATTGGTGGAAGAGGTTGTTGCCCAAAAATGACAAGGAAGTCATTAAAAGGTCTAATAAGAAACAGACTTTCATAGATGGAAAATCATATGGGTTTCAGAAGGAACCTGGGCTGAATCTGGTAAATGAAATCTGGGTCAGTGAGGCTGCAAATTGCAATGAATCAAAAGAGTTCTGTCATTGGGTCTCCACCTTCAATTCTGAAATTGGCTGATTTGGTTCCAAAGATCGGGACTGTATGATGTACCAGGAATCTAGACTTGCTTAGAGGCTGGCTGAGTTAATTAGGAGAATATCGTATTTCGATGCAGAGGAAAGTGAGTTTGGAGACTTCAGTTTGTCAGGCTTTGAGTTTTGATGAAGAAGAATAATAGTTGAAAAATATTTAATTAGGAGAATATTGTATTTCGGTGCAAAGGAAAGTGAGTTGGAGGCTTCTGTTTGTCAGGCTCTGAGTTTCGATGAAGGAGAATAAATAGTTAAAAAAATATGTGTTCTTCCCCTCAATTTTTCTTTTCTTTTTTTTTTTTTCATTTTTTCCCCGAAATTTGGATTCACTAATGTGAGACATAGCTCTTGCAATGATGTAAGCTTGCTTCTGCTTTCTCATCGGTTGTAATTTTCTAGTTTATCGTTCTGTACTTGTTATTTCATAACGGGATAAGCTTTCTCTTGCTTCCTAGTTATAGTTTCTGGTGTGGGTTGTTTTGGTCTTCCATGATAAGTTTTTCTTGATTCATATTTGTTTTGAATTGTTAGTTGATCGTATGGTTATATATGTGCCGAACATTCAAAGTGCTAAATTGAGAGAGATGAAGAGGGATTGGTTGATTGAAGGGATTTTTTGCAAGGTTAAGATTAGAAAGATTGGGGAGTTCACAGATAGAAGGAGAGATATCATCAGGGAGGTTGAGGCCTTGAAGATTGAGAGAAGTGACCGAGAGAGGTGTGGCAGTGCAGGTGATACAAGTCCAGTTGCAGAGATTAGTTTATCAGCTATTAGACCAAGCTGAGAGAGGAGTTCATAGGATCTTCAATGGAAGACTTGAAGGTGAGAAGAATGACTGCTTCATTTATCCGGGATCCTCTCTTTTGTGAGCTGCATGTGGAAGATGCTTGACATCATGGTGGACGTGGGACCACAAATGACAAAGATGGTAGAGGAGGAAGACGAATGGCACTTTTGTCATTATAAAATACTTGATGAAATGTAAGGGTAGTTATGGGTTTAAACAAAAATATTAGGTCACGCGATGCATTTGACTAATAGTCAATGGTGGACAATTGACGGCAGGGTGTTCTCTGAAATCAACAATATCGGTCAAGGTAGGTCTATGGTATTTTTGATAGTTGTGGGAATCTGTATATTGTTAGAAAGTTGAGGGGATCATTAAGTAATTAACCCATAGGTTTATTAGGGTTTTAACTAGTGACCAAATCAGAAACCTCAAATCTGGACAGAACTTTGGATGAGTGTAAACTAGGTTTAGGAATGTCAAAATGGTCTGAAATATTATATGGTAATAGATGATGTGGACATTGGAAAGAGGCTTTTGTATGTGTCACCACACAAGAGAGTGAGAGACAAGAGGTGTGTAATGTGTTGGTTAATTAGACTCTTTTAGGGGTTGTGGTAATCATGTAGTAAGCCCTTTTGTGCAATTGGTTAAATTTGGTTTTTTAGGATAAGGGTATTTTTGTAATAAGGCATTGTTGCCAAGGGTATGTTAGTAATTCTATGGAGTCAAAAGTCAAAGTGGAGCCCTCTTTGAGTGTTGGTTCTCTAGAAAGGCGTGATATTTGGCAGTTTTAGTTATTATAAAGTCAAAGTTTTAGTAGGTTTGAATTTAGGAAAGTCTTAGGTAGAAAGTAGGTTAGTTTAGGAGTTTCTAATTTGATTTTTTGTTATTTTCTTGAGTTTTGAGCCTATATAAATGGCTGCTCGTTTTTGTAATAGTTAGAGGCAATGAATTTATGAATTAAAGTTTAGTTTTGTTGGGTTTTATCCCTTCTTTCCTCCCTTCCCATGGTGTAGCCATGTGGACTAGCTAGGGTTCATTCCTATGCTTATTTTCTCTTTCTTCTTCTAGCCTTATTCTTTCTCTCGTCTTTTCTCTCCATCCCTTTTCTTCTTTTATCTCTTTTTTTTTTTTTTTTTGAATAAAGCAAATATTTATTAAATAAAGGGGATAAGGCATCCCCACAAACCAAAAAAGAAGACAATCTAAGGGGAATCACAACCTTGAATCAAAATAATCCACTTAGACTTAATATCTACAATGGAATAACCTGAAAACACTTTACAATTAACTGCCCACAAAAACACTTGTCCTTTGCTCTCAAAAAACCTTGTAAGAAGGTTCCACATAATTCTCGAAGACCCGGTTATTTCTTTCCATCAAAATGGACCACCAAATCACGGGCAAGAATAAGCGCCAAAGCAGCCTTTCATTGGAACTTTTACTACGATAAAGCGATTGCTGAAAAATAAGCTGACATGAGGCCGGAAAAACCCATGAAATACTAGAGGCTTGTAAGACCCAAGACCACACTTAGGTGGAGAATAAATAGAAAAAGAAGAATAGATGAGAACGTCCATTAGATAATCGTCCCGTCAGATGTGTTTGCATTTCCGACATTTCTGATATATGTCTTATTTTGGCACGACCGACTTTCCACCGACACCGACATTCTGAACCTTGGGTATACACTAGTATGTTGTAAGATTGTTGAATAGTGTTCTTATTGTTTTATAAAGTTCTTCTTAGTTGTGTTTAGATGGATCAAACATCTCTATTGTTTTGTATAAAAATCACATTATTGCCTATGAATTGTATGATAGATAGTTATGTTTTCAAAATAGAACTGTAATAGAAGATTGATATTGTCTGTGAATGAAGCCACATATAAACAATACATAGATGTTAGATAATAGCTGCAAGTGATAATTATGATTTTCCCTACTAGGATGTCGTGTCAGATGTGTTTGCATGCATGTCTAACACAGATTTGAAAGACAGAGTGCTTCACTTATGGTGCCACTCGTGCTTCAGATTTTCACATTTTGTGGATACAACAAAGAGTTTTCTCCCCTAACCTCCTCACACAACCTTTTGCCATCTTTCATGGAAACTGGGTGGAAGCTACCAGAACTCACACCTATCAGTTAAGTCTGACCCACTGAATCGACAAGGTTCTGTATCAGTCAATGTGATTGAGCACCAATACAGATGATTCAATCGTTGCATGTCCCACCTTCAATCCGATTACTAGTTTCTTAGGGAAACAAAGGAATGACTAACAGTATCAGACCATTTACAACATGAAGGTTGCAATATGAAAATAAGATGACATCACACAAACACCTCCACCCCCCCCCCCTCCCAATAAATAAATAAATAAATAAAGCTCTTGTCAAGATACAAATTCCTTAAATAATGGCCCATAATGGATAGCTACAGTTTTTAAATAGGAATACAAATCCTGATATATATAAGCTGGAAAATAATGGCCCATAATGGAGTATAGACTTGCTAATGATAATGATGAGAATAATATAGTAATAATAATAATATGGTTACAAAAGAGGATATCCAGACTTCATATAAAACTCCTACCTTGCTTTCCTAATTGGTTTCCAACTACTAAAGTCTTTAGCAACTTCCTACGATCAACATTTAACACTCCATAAATCCAAGATATTATTCTCACTATGACCCTGGTGCACAGATGGATTTTAATAAAGAGCCATATCTTATGACCTGGCTCGAGCTATTTCAAGTTCCATGAATATATCCATATCATATATATTAAGAGTACTATGATATGGGTTCATATCCCAAATGAAATATATATGGTGAATATTTCAGTATGCTTCTATATAATGTTCCACTTTTTAGGACTTTTCGAGCAAGCCACATACCAAGATAGCATGACAACTGATCCAAGTAAATTTTTCCTTACCTAAAGAATTCAGAAGACATGACAAAATTGGAAAGTAGCAGAATATCATCAGGATGAAGGGATGCCTTTTGTGCACCAACAAGACTGACCACCTGCAATTGTGAACTTCTAGTCATATAGTGCTCTAAATAGTAAAATATTACAAAAACAACAAAAATATTGTGAGATGAGGTAAGGGTTGAGTGTCACTTAAAGAAGTCAAACCTTAAATTGGTCATGAATTTGTTTAAAAAATAAAAAATCTAAGCATATATGATATATTACTTAGGAATTTCATCAACAGAACTGTCATCAGAGAGAAAAAATAAGGGAGCTAAAGTATTGCATTTCAAATAACTCAAATTTTGGTGTCTGTTAAGACATAAGGCTGGAGCTGATAGGGCTAAAATTTAGACATTTGGATGAACAAAATAGATAACCTGAGGGCTGATTGGCTAAGTTATGGAAGGAAAAGATTAGTTTTTCAATACCTAGCTTTGAATCAACTGGTATACAGATATTTAGACTTTGAAGAG
>JAOXJP010146413.1:0-13220 GCA_025762735.1 Platanus orientalis | reverse complement strand
GAATGATTGTCCGGAAGATTGTGGGTGTTGTGTTGAAAAATGAAAACCCCTCTTCACCTACTTATCTATAAAAAATTAAAAAAAAAAATTGTCTGTGTTGATATAGACTTCTATTGATTGACACAGACCTCTTATTAATGACACATGACGTGTTTTGCATGTGGCGTCTCTTTTTTTTACCACCTACTTTTTCCCTCCCCCCCTCCAAACACCACCTTTCGGCGTATAATTCATCATAGACACTTAGAGACTTTTTCATCACAGAACATTTACCGGGTATTCTAAAAATCATGTTTGAGCTGTGATGGTAATTTTGTACCTTCCAATGGTCCAAAGCTGATTAATTTTATTGTGTAAAAGATTTTTCTTAAATATATTTCAAACATTCCTTTTCCCATACTAAAAGAACTGGACTCTTTTATTGGGGGGAAAAAAAAAACTAAACTCAAGTTATTTTTATTTATTTATCTTTGCTTTTCTTTGCTGTATCATGTTTTGCTAACCACGGGCATGTCTAAGCATCGTAGCTAGTATTATTACAGTGAAACGAGAATGGTAGCTAGCCTGGTTGAATGGTTTGCTAAATACGGCTTATATTCTTAGTCAAAGAAATTAGTATTGGAAATTGATTACTAGAAAATGTGTTGCGATGATGTCTCAAATTCCAACCGGTGTGCAACCCAAATGACCCATTTATTGGGTGAACATTTTTTACCAGATTCGAGATCCGACTTGACCCAAACCGTTAAGGCTCATTTTTTTAGTTTCCAAGCACAATTGGGATAAGGGTTCCGAGCTGTTAAAAAATGATTTTGAGGGAAAAAAAAATTTCTTGTAACTCGTAATCTTTATAATAGTGGAAGCTTCTACCACGAAAAATCTTGTGTATTGTGTTATTGATTCTTTCTCAATTATTTTTTTTATTTAGTTTCACTTTGCCATTAACCCGATTTCAATCCAATTGTCATAACAAAATGCCATGTTAAATGTGCAGCAAGGCAAATGGATATTATAGAAGAAGTTGAGATGAGTAACAGGGAGAATTCGGAAGACTCTGATGAGGACACAGCTATCAACGAGACCAAAACTACCAACAGTAGTGTTCGTGAAGAGAAGCCACGCAACATCAAAGCCCAAAGACCAGCTCCCATAGAAATCCTGAACCATGTGAAGATCAACAACACACTCGAGACTCCCCGCTCCACCATAAAAGGCTTTCTTAGGATTTCCAAGGACAAAGAGTTGAGTTTCAGAAGAGAGGATCTGAGCAAAGTTGAAGAACAACTGAAGCGGGCGTTTGTTGAATTTTATCAAAAGCTTCGACTTCTCAAGAGCTACAGGTAACAAATGCTACATGGGTATACAATATATCTTAAAAAATATGAGGTGGACTGTTAATTTTATTAAGTGTATTTATCATTCTTCTAATGCATGAACCAGCTTTCTGAATCTCTTGGCGTTCTCGAAGATCATGAAGAAATACGACAAGGTCAGATTTTCACTTCTAGATGCCAATGTTCATTTATGTTATGTTGAGCTTTATGAGCTGTAGTTGAATTTAATGCCATATTTCTGATATACTAGCAAGCTTTTAATAACAAATGGAACCTCTGTTTTATTTCCCCTGTGGCATGGTGTCTCATATCACTTATCTATTTTTCAAATGTTGCAGATTACTTCTAGAAGTGCATCAAAAGCTTACCTAAAGATGGTGGATAACTCCCATCTCGGCAGCTCTGATGAGGTAATCTTACGAATTCATTTAGTTACGTGTAAAGTTATACATATGGTGGAAGATAGGATCTATATTTTTTTCAGAAAATTTCCAAACTTGGGGACATGACAAAGCTATTTGAAGAAACTCTTGATTTAATTCTCCTCACCTTAGTTATGGATCAAAAAACATTTCTTTCTTATACTTTCTACACTTGTGTTAATTAGTATCTAATATGTTCTAGCAAGTATGAAAGTTGAAAGGATATCAGCTCATCCTGCCCAATACATTATTTCGATTAACCTGGTTAACCTGGTTCGATTTGTGCCTTCACAGCTCACTAGGCTTCTGGAGAGAGTGGAGGCTACATTCATCAAGCACTTCTCAAACTCGAACCGCAGTAAAGGAATAAACACCTTGAGACCCAAAGTGAGGAAAGAAAGGCACAGAATAACATTTTCCATGGGTAAGATTTGTAGGTCTATACCAAGTAAATTTCAGTTTTTGTTAGAACCTTTAATTGTAGAGAATAATTGTTTGTGTTACATTCATATCTCTTTTAGGTTCTTAGAAAATGGTGAAAAAGGAAATCCTTCATTATAGACTTGCATTTAGCTTTCTAGACTTCTAGTAACAGTTTTGATTGAATCTATCTGTTTATGAAAATTTCTCAGGTTTCTTCACTGGCGGCACATTTGCTCTAATTGTGGCCCTTATTTTGGTTGTACGCGCCCGACATATCCTAGATAAGGAAGGGAGTACCCAGTACATGGAAAACATGTTTCCACTTTACAGGTGAGCTAGCACTTCACCTGCACCTCCTTAATGTCCGAGTTATAAAATGAGTACCTTATACAAGGGACTCACCATTGTCATAGTAAACATCATATAAATGTTGCTGCAACTCGACAGTCAGGATTGATTGGTTTTTGAGGACTAAGTTCAACAATCTTTGGTGTTGGCCTAGACCAAAATCCAGCCTTTGAGTTTTAGTTTAGATTCATCGTTAACAAAATTTTCAAATGTTATGAACCAACTTGTTTATTCAAGTAACAACTCATCTTTAATTTCCTTGCAGCTTGTTTGGATTCGTTGTCCTACATATGGTCATGTATGCTGTGAATATATACTTTTGGAGGCGCTACCGTGTCAATTATCCATTTATATTTGGTTTTAAGCAAGGATCCGAACTGGGATACCGAGAAGTCTTCCTCCTTAGCTCAGGTCTTGCAGTACTGGCACTTGCAAGTGTGCTCTCAAACCTGGACATGGAAATGGACCCAAAAACAAAAGACTACAAGGCATTCACCGAACTACTTCCTCTGGGATTAATTAGTGTATGATTCTTAGACTCTGCCAATTTCTTCCCCCTCCCTAAGTTATAGAAACTATACATCTGACCATTAATATTTCTATTTGTGCAGCTTGTAGTTTTCATATTATTCTGCCCATTCGATATTGTATACCGCTCGAGTCGTTTTTTCCTACTTCGATGTACATTTCATTGTATCTGCGCTCCTCTCTACAAGGTATATGATGAAAAGGAATCCTACACAAAATTAATTAAGGTGAAATTGAACTGAAATTGGTTTATTTATCTTTAATTTTCTTTCCTCTACAGGTCACCCTCCCAGATTTTTTCTTGGCAGACCAGTTAACTAGCCAGGTATGATACTGTGGCTCATGCTTTGTAATAAATTACACAATACACGTTTTGCTCTGTTTGTAACAATTAACAAGTGCTCATTTTTCTCTGTTCCAGGTTCAAGCCATCAGAAGCCTGGAATTCTATATCTGCTATTATGGTTGGGGAGACTTCACACTCAGACAGAACTCTTGCAAAAGTAGTGGTGTCTACAACACTTTCTATTTCATTATTGCCGTGATTCCGTATTGGTCTCGCTTACTTCAGGTAGTTTTCGATTCTTCTTCCCTTACAATTAAATCCATACTGATCTATTGGTGCTCAAGATAGTTTGTTGTGTGTGTGTTAGTGCCTCCGACGCTTGTTCGAAGAGAAAGACCCGATGCAAGGATATAATGGGCTGAAGTACTTATCCACAATTGTGGCTGTTGTCATGAGGACAGCTTACAGTATTGATAAGGGAAAGGGATGGTGGGTGATGGCCTGGATCACCTCAATCATTGCAGCAGCAGTGAGCACGTATTGGGACATCGTTATCGATTGGGGGCTTCTACAACGTCACTCTAAGAACCGTTGGTTGAGAGATAAGCTTATTATCAAAAACAAAAGTGTATATTTTGGAGCCATGGTAAGTAAGAAGGGAAGAACTCTGACTGTGAATTGGTAATTTCATTGATGTCAAACACTCAAACACCTTCAACATATTTGCAGATCTTGAATATTGTGCTGAGACTTGCCTGGCTTCAAACTGTATTGAATTTTCAAGTGTCTTTCCTACATAAAGAAGCCTTAATTGCAATAGTTGCAAGCCTAGAGATTATTCGTCGTGGCATATGGAACTTCTTCAGGTATGTTTAGGGATTATAGTTTTGAATTTAGTTTTCCTTGTTACACCAATATGACAACTTAGTCGGGTGGTAGTAAATTTCATTTGAAAGGTGGGAGATACTCGGTCGAGTCAGTACTGAGTTTTATCAGTTTGGGTGCTTGGATCGAGTTGCAAACTGGAAACAAGTTTTAATCCCTTTGGTATTCTAAGAGGAAGCAAATGAAGTGAAACCATTATCTGCTTTATCTCCCTTTGCCAAAGAAACTGAGACGGTGGAATTGCATATGGTGTTATAAATTTTATTATAGGAAGGTTTTAGCTCATATGAACATATAATACTGGATCAATGAATTTGATACTGATAGTTCTAAATGAATTCCATAATTATTCTGCTTTACTTATGAGAATTGGAACTGGATCTTTGATGAATCAGGTTGGAGAATGAGCACTTGAACAATGTTGGGAAATATCGTGCCTTCAAGTCCGTACCACTCCCATTCAACTATGATGAGGACGAAGACAAAGAAGAGTAGGCATCTGTCATAGTCCCTAAAGAAAGATCATGCCATAAGAAGCAATCCCAACATTGCATTGAAGCAACTGAATAAAAGTAATAGAAGAAGGCACCTTGATTTACACTTGAAGTGCAGTTGATGAGTGGTTAATTAGGGGGAGCAACAACAACATAATGTGATTTTGTTGCAGCAGAAACATAGTCATTACTTTGTAAATTCGGTTATCAGTTTTGTATTCTCTCATATTTCAATTTATTTAATTGATTCTTCATCAGATTTGTCCACTTTAACTCTAGTAAGAGATTTCGCCACCAAAAAAAAAAAAAAACCCAGCTCAATGCACACAATTTTAAATTAGATAATAAGATGTCCATGAAACACCCGAGAATACTATTAGCACCTCTAAATTCGATTCTTATAACACAATTAAACAAAATATGATGAATCCATCAAGAAAGATCTTTCCGATTTGCATCTGTTGAATCTTCAGCACCACCATGCCTCTTTATTAGATTGTAAAAACAACAATTTTTGTTTTATGATGTTTATAGCCGTTGGATTGAATATGGGTCAAACCATAGCCACCTATTTATGAAGACAATATCTTCTAAAAATAAGCATCAGTGAAAAAGATGACATGAGCGAACCCTTCAAGTAAAAATGGAGGATCATTGTGTATAGAGAACAATGTTATGACAAACAGATCAAATTCGGGTATAAGTTTTTTATTTTTTTTTATTTTTTTTATGAATAATGATTATATAAAAGAACAAAAAAGAGAGAACTAGACAACACGAGATAAAAGCCTCATAAAATACAAACCCTAGGCAAAAACCTTGTAGAAAGTACTAGAGAGAAAAAAAATTCCCTGGAGGTATCACTAATAAAAAGGCTCTTGAAGCCTGGAATAGAAAAAACTGGCATATAATAAATTGGAACATTGACAAAAACTGTTTTGATGAGAGTGATTCTACTACCAAGGGAGAGGTTTGTCTTCTTCTAAGAAGCCAATCTTTTATCCACCTTCTCAATGACCGGATCCCAGAAAAAGCTCAAATGGGGTTGCTTGCTCAAAGGTAGACCAAGGTACTTAAGAGGCCATGTTGATATAAAAACCAGAGATTATTTCTAATACTTAAAGCACATGTCTAAAGTTCAGCACATCTTGAAGGGAATGCTTTATAAAGATAATTGTATCATCCATGAATTGAAGATGGGAGATAGGAAGATCTAAAGCCGGAATCTTGAATCCTTCAATAATATTATCACGAATTGCATGTGAAAGAAGGACACTAAGGGAGTCTACCACAAGGGAGAAAAGAAAATGCGAAAGATGGTCACCTTGTCTGAGACAACGAGAAACATAAAAGAAGCCTTTAGAGTTGCTATTAAGCAAAATAGAATACTATGATTAAGTCACACATCCCATCATCCATCTGATCCACTTAACCTTAAATCTCTTTTTATGGAGAACCCATTCAAGAAAATCTCAATCCACTTTATCAAATGTTTTCTTAAGATTGAGCTTGCAAACTAGGATGCCAACAACAATTTGTCTTCCCTAGATAAATGCACTCTGAGAATTGAGACCACCAAATTCATAACATTTCTAATCCTTAATGAAAGGACTTTAGCAATGAACTTGTATAAACCCCCAATGAGACTAATGCATGGGCATATAATCCTTAAGGGAGGCACCATTAGATTTGGGAATAAGGGCAACGAAAGTGACACAAGCATCTTTGTGAAGAACACCATTTACATGAAATTCATTGAAAACTTTAAGGATATCCCATTTTATTAGATCCTAACAAGTTTGATAGAACGTCATAGAGAAACCATCCCCTCTAGGGGACTTATCTTTGTCCATACTGAAAATGGCCACCTTCATTTCTTGTTTGGAGAAAGGGCATTCAAGAGACAAAGCCATCTCTGCGAAAAGAGAAGAATAAAAAAGATTTGGAATTCTAGGATGAGATGTGGCCTCATGGGAGAATATCATTTCATAATAATTGGAAGTAGCTTAAAATTAGTGACTTCATGGCCCTCAATCACCAACTTGGTGATAAGGTTTTTTCTTTTTCTACCATTAGCAACTCTGTGAAAAAAATTGATATTGTCATCCCCTTCTTTAATCCATTTGTATTTTCCTTTTTGCTTCCAAAAAACCTCTTCATGACGAAGAATAGTATCTATCCCAGCCATAAGGAAAGCTCTCGTAGCCTGCATATTCTCACAAAGGCCTAAGTTAGCAGAATAAATCAAATCAAGCTAAGAAATAATATGAAGAGTTTTCTTTTTTTAAGATCCAAATCGCAAAAAGAGGTTTCATTTCAACTAGTTAGCTTCCTCTTAATGAATTTAAGTTTTTGGAAAAATCTAAAACCTTCTTTGTCAAAACCATCATTCCAACTGCTTGACACCAAGCATTCGTTCCACCAAGATTCTATATTGGAGTGAAACTCCGGGTGAAGGGTCCACATATTCTCAAACCAAAAGGGCTTTAACCCACAGCTCTAGGCAGAAGTGTTTAGGATGATAGGTGATACAAGCAAACCCTTCAAATAAAAAATGGAGGATCACAGTTTATATAGAACAATGTTATGACAAATAGATCGAATTCAGGTCAACTGCAACATGAAATGAAATGAGAAAACTAGACACGAAAGAATTAACCATACAAAACACAAGAATTTACATGGTTCAACAAGAGTTTCCCATTTTACCAAACACAAAAAACAAAAACAAAAAACAAAAAACAAAACACAAGAATTCCCCAAAATCCTAAGAATGCGATTATATATATTGGCCCCAAAAACCTAATCCCGGTCAAGGTTAGAATCCACTCCTCCACTACCCACCCCAAATAAAAAAAAAATAAAAAAAAAGAAGAAGAAGAAATAGTTTAGGTTGATGGAGCCTAAGATTTTTTTGGGTGATAAGATTCATTCATTCAAATGGAGAAAGGAGACCCATAGTAGCTCCCTCAAACCAGCTTGTTGATCAAGAATAACAAATTTTATAAGATCATAAGCCAATTGGTTAGCATCATGGGGGATCATATGCACATAACAATACATAAAAGAGTTTTGAAGAGTTTTACTATCCATAATAATAGACCTGATGTTCCAAGGGCAGTTCTCAATCTACCAATTCATTACCTCTAACACTTGAAGTGAGTTAGTTTCTAGGCACAAAACTGGATGTTGAGGAGAGACACCACCCTCAAGCCCATTTGGATAACTCTGGCTTTTAGCCTACAACAGAGAACAAAACCTATCGATCATATCCACAGAAGCTATAAGACGACCATTGTTATCCCAAACTACTACACCCAGGTCAATCCTCCTCATGCATTGTAAGCATGATGGAGTTATGTCCATCATGACTGAGATCCATGTTGGATTCTATCATGAATCCTGGATGTCATTAAACCACTTGCAAGAGCTATCAAGCTCATTAAACTCATTCACTTAATGGGTAGATTTTAGGGTCTTTAGGTTAGGATTGAGCCATTGGGCCTCACATCCTCAGACAATATACATATCCCTCTAAAAGGAAATTTAGCTAAATGTAGTTCTATTAGACTGATCTGAGGCATCGAGGTGTCGTTATTACGTTTCTTGAGGATAGTCGAGGCTTGACACTTTATGTGTAAGAGACTGTGAACCAAGCTAACCTTGGGATACAACCATGTCTGGACCAAATTTTGTATCTCAACCAAACTTATTTCCCTTTATGGTCGGGTGCCTAAAAACAAGTGACAAAACTTGTCCAAATTTTATGAAAATTTCAATAGAGTTTTCCCTTAGGAAGGTGAACATCAAATGTCAAAACCAAGTCACAAAGACAAGGTTAACATCTTTAATTCAATGTTGTTTCTCAAAGAACTACTAACCCCATGGAGAATTTGAGCCTAGAAATTCAAGCTAATCCCTCTTACGAGGTCAACGAATCCAAGTGCTTAGAACCTAGGTATTGGAATAAAAAGACACACACACACACACACACACACACACACACACACACACACACACACATTTGGTTGTTAGTTTGGCGAACCCACATGGCCCTACAGCCTTCTTCTTCTTCTCCTCTTCTTCCTCCTCCTTTCTTCCTCTCCGGCTCCTTTTCGTTCCCCTTCTCTGCCTTCTCACGAATTGTCTTTTAACCCCATCTGTTTGGGCTTTTATAATGGGTTTAAACCACCTAGCTATATGTCCAAATTCTGGTGGTAATCAAAAAGCCTATCCATTTGTGGTTGACCTTGTCCAAGGAAAGTTGGTGGGCCTATATGGGCTAACTTGCATTGCACGCTTCATTTTAGACCTGTTCCCAACTAAGCCCAGCCCATCTGTGACTAAGTTTAATCATAGACCTAGTTCAATTGTCAACCAATCTCCTACCAAATCCTTCTGTCGTGACTAACCCAATCTAGTCATAGACCACTTGTTCCTAGTTCAATCGTGGACTCAAATGAGTCGCCAAACCTGTCCTGTTATGGAAAAAGCTTTTATCCTTGGCCGATGTGAGACTAAATGTTTGAAAGAGTGAAAATCAAAATTTTAAAATTCTTTGAAAATGGAAAATGCAAAAAACAGGGGTTTCATCTCCTTTTGTTTTCAATAATCCAACTTGGTGATGAGTAGACCACAAGCAATCCTTGTCGAGGATGAATCACCACCATGGACACTGCAACCACCCCACTCAAATTCATCCTTCTCTTTATCATCCTCTTCCCTTCTTTACCTCCTTATCTCTCTCGCTCCACTGTAAAAAAACTATCAATGCTCTAAAAGTGTTACAACAAAATGGATCAAGTTCAGGTTAATGAAAATGTTGAACTAAATGCAAAAACAAAAACACAAAAGAACAATCATACAAAAACACAAGATTTACATGGTTCAACAAGATTGCTTACATCGACAGGCAAAGACAATCAAAAGCTTCCATATACTAAAGATTACAAGTATAACGAGTTCTCCCAGAATCCCAAAGAAATATCTCTCGGAAAAACCCAAAGAAATCTCTTGCAAAGTCCTACAAACGAGTTGAAATTGTCTATTGTAGTTTGTAAAGTGTGGAATTGTCTGTAGTGTGACACATACCCCCCAAAAGTGAAAAATAATAATTTGATTAGTCATTTTCAGTTTTTGTTGGGTGATTTCCACTTTTTTAGGATATGTGTAGCATTGTAGATGATGCCATACTTTACCATACTTCAAGCTATAGTAGACGATTTCAACTCCATATGAACATGACTATTTATAGTGGCATGAATCCCAATAAAACTATTGTAATAAAACAGATCAAATTCAGGTTTACAATAGTATGAATTGAAACGATAAACATTGAACATAAAAGAACAATCACACAAACATGAGATTTAATGTGGTTTGGCAAGATTTCTTACATCCATGGGTAAAATCGATCAAAATTAACCCTACAAGCAAGCTCTCTGAAACCCATAACGAAATCCTAGCATAAACTCAAAGAACTCTCTACAAAAAAACCTATGAACAAGCTTTCTTATAATGGTGTTATTCCCAAGAAAAATCATACTTCTAAAATGGGTCAAAACCTCAAAATACCCCCATAATAGACCCAAAATCTATTCATATTGCTCACTGTTCATCTATTTTTTGGGTCGCTCTCCGGATTGTACAAATGGGTTCACCTTAAGCTGTTTTCTGGTTGAATTCGAGACAACATCTCAGCAAAATCCTACTCCAAAATGCACACGGCACCCCCAAAATGTCCTTGAAATGGACCTAAACATGTTCGGATCGATGGAGCTAAACCAGGTCCATTTTCCTATTTTCAAGTCATTCCAGTCGCAAATCATACAAACATGTTACATTTTGGGCTGCTTTCGATTGATTTCAAGACGACTTGACTGTAGAAGAGGAGAAAAAATTGGTTGGAGCTTTTTGAATCAAAATAGATAAAAACGAGCATGTGAGAACAAGTTTTAGCACTAATATCAAAGTAGGTCAGTAAACCGAGTTCCATACCAGCGAAAACATAGAAACCTCAGGTTAAAGAACATCATGAGTTCATGACATCCCTAACCAAAGGTCATGAATGCATAAGCTATTAAACCTTAAAAAGACATCAATCAGAGACTTTAATACGTTGTTTTAATTTCAAGGTTCGAAGCTATTAAACCAGACAATACCTCCATAGAAAAATGGCACTAAGGGTGTGTAAGCACCTAATTTTGGCACGATCCCAGTTTCGGTGCTTCTCTTCGAGTCAGTAGATGGGCAGAGCAATCCCTAGACTTTCTTTATAATTCAGTCAATCAATCGAATCCATCCAATGCCCCCTTTATCGTCTTATTATAATTTTTTTAGTTTTTATTTTATTTTATTGTATAGGGACGCAGAGGAACACGTTGTAGCTCCCTTCTATTTATTTTATTTATTATCATTATTATCACTATTTTTATTTATTATTATTTTATTTTCCTTTTTATTTTTTATTTTTTCTCTTTCTCTCCTTTTTTTTTTCTTCTTTTCCTTGCTTTCTTTTCTTTTCCTTTCTTTTCTTTCCCTACTTTCTTTTCTTTTTTCTTCCTTTCCTTTTCTTTTTTTCCTTTTTTCTCTCTGGCCGATCCCAGCCCCCTGCGCAGGAGAGAACGGGTAACCCTCCCCCTCTCCTTTCTCTTTCCCTGATTCCCTCCTCCTTCCTCTCTCTTCTGCCTCACTTCCCCCTCTCTCTCTCTTCTGCACCTTCCTCCCTCTCTCTCTCCTCCTGTCTCTCTCCCTCCTCCCGCCTCTCTTTCGCCCCCAGCCCTTTCTCTCTTATGCTCTCTCTTTCTCTCTCCAATCCCCTCTCACCCTCCCTAATTTCAGCAGACTGCCCCCTCACGCAACCACTCTCTCTCTCTCTTCTGTGCCGTCTCCCTCTCATGATTTCTCTGATCTCTCTCTCTTCTCTCTATCACACCAACGCCCCAATCCCCCTCCTTTGCACTATCCATCTCCCCCAAAATTGTCCCTTTTTGTAAAACCCTCACCCTGCACCCATTTTTTGCCCGTTACCTAACCCTATCCAGCTTGCTTGATGGTAACGGCTAGCCATTCATCTTCCTCTATAAAGAAACTCGTTTAGCAACCAAAAAAGGGGAGATAAAAAAGACCCTGTTAGGTCACTCTCAACACTCCATCTCTAATCCCCATTCCCTACAACTCCTCCGACTCCCTTACCGACCACGACTCCCCTACAAGCCCCTCTCTATGCCTGCAACCAGGAGAGTCCATACCCCTCTCTATCTCCAATCTCCATTTCCATTGCCATTTTGCCTAAGCCCTGCAATCTCACCCCCATTACCTCTAAAATCCCATCAACCCAATTCCTGATTTGAAAACCCCAAATAAATAAAACAACCCAGCTGATCTCACAACTGAGAGCTTGAAGACGAACCCTAACCCTAACCCTAATCCTCACCTTCATTTTTGAAAAAGTCCTTTTTCAGAAAACCCTCAATCAAGAGGGGACTTGGTTACACAACCTCCCAACCTCCAAATGACTATCATTCGAAAGCCCCTTCTTCTTCCCAAGGTAGCCAAGCCTCTATTCTTTGGAACCTAGACCAAAACCCCATTAATTTGAAAGATTTTCCTCCATGTTTCTCAAATCCAAATCCATACTTCTTCATTTTTATTATATGCAACTCTAAAACCCACAGTCGTTGCCTCAAACCCTTCTTACTCCTCTCCAGCAAAATTGTCGTCTCAAGCTTTGTCTAACTACTAATAACGCCGGAAAGCTTCGTTTTGTGTGCTACAAGAAAGAGACATATTTGTCTCTCATTTTAAGGAATTTACAGGTATTATCCTCTCATTTGTTTTATAGTTGGATCTTTTATAATTTGGATTTTTTTTTATTTGAGTGCTTAGTTGATAAATGGTGGTAACATTTTTTTTTGTGACTTTAGTATTTCTTTTTTAGTCTTTTGTATATACTATTCGAGATTTGGATTTCTATTTTAAACTTAAGGATTCGGTAATTTATGAAATTAACAAAAAGGGTTTAAAGATTCTTGTTTTGTATTTTTTTTGGTAATCTTTGTTCTAAAACAGAAATTGGAAACTGGGACTTCGTCACTCATTCAACCATGCCATATTTTTTTTTTGGGTGATAAGGTTTACAGTGCACCTAGAAAATGAAAAAACGCATTTTTCATTTTTCCATTATGTTGACCTGTAGCTTGTTTCTTTAATCATTTAAGCACACTTTTATTTTGTATTATTTATTATTATTATTATTATTATTATTATTATTATTATTATTATTATTATTATTTTAAAGTTGCTGCCATGCCATGATCATTCCTCCTTGTTTCAGTTTATTTATTGTTAAGTGTCACTAATATTAACAGATAAGCATATGGCTTCTTTGTGTATAGAATTGTAGCTAGGATTTTCTAGAATTTGTGCAAATTTTATAATCCTTTGTGTATGCTGCTCTTTTTGTGATGTTGCTAAAACATTCTAGGATATGTTGGTTTGG
>JAOXJP010146402.1:0-13220 GCA_025762735.1 Platanus orientalis | reverse complement strand
GAGAAATGATGTGTGGTACCTTGTCGAAAACATGAAGACAAAAACATAATTAGTACCAAATGGTTCTTCAAAAACAATATGGATGAACATGGAATTGTCATAAGAAATAAAGCATGGTTAGTTGCTAAAGGATATGCTCAGATAGAAGGAATTGACTTTGAGGAGAACTTTGCTTTTGTACTTACGCTTGAGTCAATTTGAATCTTGTTGTCCATTGCATGCCATTTGAAGTTCAAATTGTATCAAATTGATGTAAAAAGTGTATTTCTAAATGAAATACTTTAAGAAGTATATGTTGAACAACATGAGAGATTCAAAGATCCTCACATGCAAAATCATGTATATAGGTTGAAGAAAGTACTATATGGGCTAAAACAAGCACCAAGAGCTTGGTATGATGGACTGACCAAGTTTCTAGTAGATCATCAATTTGTTAGAGGGAGTGTTAATAAAACACTCTTCATCAAGAAAAAGAATGGTCACATACGCATTGCACAAATTTATGTGGATGACATCATCTTTGGGTCCACATGTGAGGAATTGTCACATGGGTTTGGCTATACGATGAAATCAGAATTTGAGATGAGTATGGAGGAGAATTGCTATTCTTCCTAGGATTATAGATCAAGCAAACATTAGAAGAAATATTTCTAAATCAATCCAAATTTTTCAAGGATCTAGTGTCTAAGTTTGGGCTTTCAAAGTCTAAACAGATTTATACTCCAATTAGTACTAGCGAGAAAATTATTAAGGATCTCAGTGGAGTCAATGTTAATCCTATACAATATAGGAGTATCATAGAGAGTTTGCTATATTTAACAGCAAGCAGACCCGACATTGCTTTTAGTGTAGGTGCCTATGCAAGATATCAGGCAGCACCATAGGAAATGCATCTAAAGGCTGCCAAAGAGTAATTCGATATGTCCATGGGACAATCAACTTTGGCCTCTGGTATCCATTTGATACCACACCAGTGTTAGCTGGTTATTTAAATGCTGATTGGGTAGGCAATGTTGATGACCATAAAAGCACAAGTGGTGGATGCTTTTACCTAGGAAACTGTCTTGTCTCATGGAACAGTTGAAAACAAAATTCAATATCTCTATCGATAGTTGAGGTGAAATATACTGCTGTTGGAAGTTGATTCACATAACTGTTATGGATGAAGCAGATGCTTACGAATTATAAGTTGTCTCAATCAATGAGGAATTTGTTCATCGACAACTCAAGTGCGATCCAAATTTCCAAAAATCCGGTCCAACACTCTAAAACCAAGCATATTGATATTCCTCATCATTTCATCCATGAATTTGTTGAAGAGAAAACAATATCTCTAGAGCATTTATCAACTGAGGAACAATTGGCGGATATCCTCACAAAGGCCTTAGACTTAAAAAGATTCGAATATCTTCAAGGCATAATGGGAATGTACTCTATACAAAGACACATTCATAAAATGCTCTAAATTAATATGAAAACATATATTTGGCGTAAGAAGGGGCCAACCGAGCAAAAATAGGGAAATCTAGGAGTTTTTGCCCCGATGATTCCATTTTGGACTGATCCAAATTGGTGATACCCACAAGAAATGAACCGATGCTCGTCTATAAAAAAAGGGAAAATGCCCAGTTCGATCTAAAGATTGAACTAGGATCGTTGTCATTTTTCGATCCTCCCTCTTACTTCTCACCTGATTTTCAATCTTCTAAACAACAGACCATGTCAAAGCGGGATTTAAGGAAAGCTCCTCTGTTTGAAAAAGAGCAGGTCAAATGCCCTAAAATGTCATCCACAAACTTTGGGGCATTGAGGAACTCCGTTGCCTTCCACAACTACAAGAACATCTTCTCGAAGAAGCACATTTTCATTAAGAAGTACGTGAAGCAAATGACACTTCATGACTTCACAATAGGCATAGCGAATCCGAATGACGGGTGGTTACAGCTCACCATCATCAAAGGCAAGGTGCAACAAGATGCAGTTCACATCTTTTACTCCAACATCCACAACACCAATTGCACACATTTATCCTTTAAGACGGAGGTATATGGAGTTCGTATGTTGATTAGTCCAGACCAGATTACCATGCCGTTGAGGATTGCTCGCCCCACAGCTAATGTTGGTATCTTTCCCAACTAGGGGATTGACAAAGCTTGCATCTCCGAGCTCTTCGAGAGAGAAGGTAGTTCCTAGTTTAGGAAATTGCCAACTACTGAGTGTTGTATGGTGGCAAGAGTTCTTAATATCATCCTTATGCATAATCTACTGCATACAATTCACAAGACCGCCATGACAGATGATAGTGCACATCTGGTTGCTAGTTTGATGGAGGGCAAGTCCATCAACGTCCTAACCATCATGTGTGTCAGCACTTAAATTTTAACTCGGGTTTATAAATGGAGTCAGATGAGTTCATTACAGCATGGGATAAGACCAAAGTTTAGATACCCCTGAGCTTTAGATAGGCAAGCATTCTCAATGGACATTCTAGTTGCAAACACAATAAAAGCACTCTAATTCATCTCTTCAATTTGTCAACCTTCATAACCCTTCCCACATCAAAGCGTCAAAAGGTTGGCAAATTACCATTCTACCCCTACACCTTCAGAAGCCCAGATTAAACCTTATCAAACCCCACTTTCTGACATCTCTTCTATAACAAAGACACCTTGAATTTCTCAACCTTCATAAGCCTTCACACATCAAAGCATCGAAAGGCTAGCAAATTAACATTCTACTCCTACACTCTTAGAAGTTCAAATCGAAGCTTGTTTGAATCCATTTTCTCCACAAATCCCCCCAAAATATTCTCTAAAATAAAGATATATGGAAATTAACAACTTGCACATGGTCTCCAGCATCAAAATCTCAAAGGGATGGTAAATGACCATTTTACCCCTATACCTCAAAAGACCTTAAACTATAGGCTATGAAGCCCATTTTTTTTCAGGATTCTCCAGTCTTCATCAACATTTCCATATTGAGGCATAAAAGGGTAAGACAATTACCATTTTTCCCTTACACCCTCAAAATACACCATTTTTCCTCAGAATAAAACCCTTGAAAAGACCCTGAAGACCCAACATAAATCAGAAACTCGGCTGGTAAGCCCTAAATTTCTCTAAGAAAAACCCTTAATGGCATAATGCCCCCCAATTGTCCAATTCCTCACCCAAAATAAAGCTAAATCACCTTTATCAGTCATAGACACTCGGTGAGCCCCCAAGAAGTCTCTGAAAGTCCAAATCCATCAAGGTCAGGCTCATTTTTTTTAATTCTTTGAGATCTTCAATAAATGCTCTAATGAAGAAGTCCTTTCACAAACCCAGCATAGCTTAATGACCCAATTCTTCACCAATCCAGGGCAAATTTCTCAACAAGGTGACCTCCCTTCAAAAATCTCCTAAGAATTCACCAGGACTCAGATTCTCTACCTGTTAGGCCCACTAGCATCGCAACTCCAAAACCTAAACATCCATGATCTCCATCACACCCCACTCAAACCTAAAAAGAACTAGTCACAGGTCCAAGCGGAGTTTGGTATGGGACAATTCAGGGTTTTAGGCATAACTTTTAGCTCACGCATCTGATTCAAGAACAGTCAGAGCCTATGGCTCACAAATATTAAGATATCTTTCATATGAACATTTTAAACACCAATTTTACCTTCCTACCCTTTTTTTATTGGTACAGGCTAATTTGGGAATATTTAGAGCCAGTTTTGACCCACTTTCCCAAATTCGACTCTGATTCTATCAGTTACGTTGTGACCAGAATGTCTGGGAGATACAAAAAACTCATAAACCTTAAAAATTTGGGAGGTATAGGACCCAAAAAGCAAGCCCAGACTACAAATGAAAGAAATCCAGACAGAATATCTCATTTTTTACCCAAAATGCCCTAGAATTTTGTTTAAACCCTACACTACCCATTTGGAATATTCCAAATGGTGGGTAGACACCCTGAGACCACTCCCCCTTTTACCCTACACCCCTCCCCATGGGCCCCACTCTCTCCCTCACATCCTATCCCTACCTGACATATAGCATGAGGGCCCACCACATCTTATCTCACTCATACACCTCATCCCTCACCCTCTAGCACCTTCTATAAGGGGACACCTCACCTCTCACCTCCTCCACATATCCCTCACTTCCTCACCATGGCCAGCCACCTTCTAGAACAAGCCACCTCACCCCTACCTCACTACACTCCCCACCACCCATTTTTACCCCCTCTCTTCCAACCACCTCATCACCCTCCACACTCTTCATTTCCACCTCAGCCCCCTTGGTCCCCACTATAAATACCCCCAAGTTGTGGATGAAAGGAGGTCAACCAAAAAAGAAAAGCAAAAGAGAGAAAAAGAAAAGAAAGGAAAAAAAGAAAAGAGAGGAAAACAGAGAAAGAAGAAGAAAAGGAAAAGGAAAGAAAGAAGGAGAACCAAGCCCAAGTTAGGTAGGTCCCCTCTCCTCCCCTCTTGTAAATTTTATAAACCCTGTCCCCATGCTGTAATGACCCCACCTCCCTTGACCAAATCTGTCTCCCCCTCTGTTCTATTTTTTATGATTACATGATAAAGTATGCATTCTTTTCTTATTTTTAAATTGAAGTGGGGACCAATGACTTACATCATATGTCACTAATCCTCTAGCCTATCCTTATGCCCAATTTAGACCTCAGAAAGTGAGGCTTGGTTCCAAAATTGGACCCCACTTTACCCCTTCAAACAGTGTGTTCATACACTATTTAATAGGGTTAGCCATTACCTGTGATTTTTTTACCCTCCTTAGGAAATGATTTCTATTTAAATTATTGATTTAATGTTTAGTTAACTAATTCAAGCATGTAATTAATTTTTTGAAAGCCCATTTGTAAATTCTTGCTATTTTTACTGTATTTTATCTTTCAATACTGCCTAAAAACTATATTCAAGTAGTTATTCATATTGTCTATGCTATAGCTTTGTAGAAAATGAATCTAGGTCTAAAATTTTAACTAGATATTCATGCTTGATCCCTTAACTTCCCTATAAAATTTAGGACCCATCCCATTTATGAATCTTAAGATATGAGCATCACAACCTGGACTTCACAACTGAATCTGTGTTGAATACACAGTGTTCCCCATTTTTGAAAATTCCTAAAATGAGTCCCACCTCATTTCTAGGGCTAGGAATTTTTAGAGACCCATCTAGAAATGTTTCCCACCCCCATGAAAAATTCCACGGTCGGTGGACCCCAAGAAGTGGCCAAAAACCTAAAAATAGGCTATTGTTTCTCTGAGAAAAAAAATAGTACCCCTGATCTTTCACTCTATAAAAGATCAAGCGTACCCAGTTTTTAGGTGTACCCTGGCTTTTCAGGCGTACCAAAATAAGAAATACCCAGATTACCCTCAACCCCATACTAACCCATAAATGGTCCTGAGCCCCTAAAAAGGCTTCAATACAAAGCCTCAGCCATCTAACACATCACCAGGATCAAGAAAGACCCAATTCAGGCAATACGCTTAATCTTGCATTATGTGAAAGATCAAGCATACCTACATTTTAGGTGTACCCTGATTATTTTAAGCGTACCTGATTAAAGTGGCTTCAAATTGTGTCCCCAAGTGTCTGAATACTCACAACAGCCTAAAAACCTATAAAACTGTAAAATATGCCCTCAGTGTAAATTCTACCATCGGGAATTAATAGTTGGGGTCAAGTAGGACCTAATTAAAGCTATACACCTAAACTTTCACTGTATGAAAGATCAGGAGTATGCTTGAGAGATCAGGCAAACTGACATAAAACCTTATTAAAATATTTGTTTCATTCACTACTTAATGAATCTAAAACAAATGGTTAGGTCAGAGGAGCCACCCTAAAAAGGTGGGTTATTGGGGTCCCTAACACCTTCCTCAATCGTAACTAAATAGCTTACCCATATCTTAGAAAACCAAACCAGTAATGAGAATCAACCCTAGGCCCAAGTGCCTAGCCCGGGCCCCAAAAAGGCTCGCATCCTCTTTTTCCCCCGAAAAGGAGGCAGGCATCCAACCCCTTCTATAAAAACCCGAGTTGGTGGTGACTCCGGAAACCCAAGCCCAGAGGTTAACCTAGACAAGCCAGGACTTTGGTGCTCCCCAGAAATGGGAATGGGTGAACCTCCTCCGGTCTTTCCGTGATGCCCACAATGTGCCAAGTTATGCTGCAGACATCCATTGATGATGGGATGAAGAGAGGTCTACCGTATAGAGTGCTAGTCACTCAGATTATAGAATAGTGCGGTGTGACGTTCCTCAGAGATGTCATGACTCTTCCCCATGGCCTTTCAACTGATGATGCTATCATCAAAAGGATGAAAGGTCAGAAGTGAGCTACACCACAGGTAGCTTAGACAGTTAGAGAGGCAACTTAGCCTGTCTTAGCTCCTGATCGTGTTCCTACACCGGTAGAGGTTCCCCCACCAGCTCTAGAGCTTATAGTAGCTGGAACCTCCACAACTATACCCTTGGCTCCATCCTCCTCAGTGACAGCAGCCCCAGCCATTTCAATAACTCTACCTCCTGCACTCTTGGCTATGATCCGAGATATTCATGGAGATTTAGGGTGCATTCTCTGATGCTTTAACCACCTTGGGAAGAAGGTGGAAAGCATTGATCAGTGGCTTATCCACATCGAGGGCATTGTTGATTCCACTAGAGCCCTAGCACCTATAGTTGTCCTTGACATTCTCACCAGCAACGAGGATGAGGATGCAGATGAGGAGAGCGATGAGGATGCTTAGAACTCATAGTCTTTCTTTTTTGTTGAATTTTGATGTATTTTCCATTTCCATTTACACTTAAACTCGTTAATCTTTTGGGAATGAATGAAAATATCATCTTTTTCTACTATGCTCTACATTTTATTGTTGCTATCTCTCCATACTTATGATATTCTCTGTGGTATGCATTCAATATAAAATCTTTGGTATCCATGAAAAAAAGGGGGAGAGTTAAGGAAAATTTATAAATTTTGAAAATCGAAAGCAATTTTGAACTAAAAATTGGGATATCATACTCAAGGGGAGTAAAAATGAATTGTCAAAGTTAATGGGAGCAAAACATAGAGATTAATGGAACTCTACTTGTCATTAATCTAAGAAATGATCTAGTGAAATATATTAAGACTAATTATGCTTAATGCATAATCACTTGTACTTATCATACTTGATACTTCACTTCATGGGCATTTACATTTCATTACATTCATTTGCTTGCTTGTGTGTTCATTATATTTTATCATTTGTCTGGACTAATCTTGGGTTGAGAAAGGTATATGTGTGTCAAATGAGATTCAGGGACTTAAAGCTAAAACACATTGCAAATGAGGAGCAACCAATGAAAAGCCCAAGCACATAACAAGGGGAAGAACTAAAGAAATTCATTAAAAATATGCCTTGAGTTGGAGTGTAGGTATTCTTCGTAATATTCATTTTGTACTCCATATTCATGTATTTTAAGTTTTGTCATGGAATTCCCAAAAGGGGAGATTGTAAAAGTAACATGTTGTAAATTGCATGAAGTCCAAGATACATGTATTATATAGACTAGGACATGTGTGGAGTCATGTTAGAGTCTAGAAGGTTCTTGGGTCCAAGCCTCATGAAGATCATCATCAAGTGCTAAGAATTCTTCAAGAAGAATAAACTGAGAACATACAAGTCATCTCAAAGGATTCATAACTCACTCTAAGCTCACATAAGGTAAATCAGGTAAAGTGATGTGGTCAAGGTGGACCAAGGGTCCAAAGGTCTACAAACCTTCCCAAATCATGAAGGGATGATCCCGATGTCTCTAGCTTTTCCAAGGTGTTTGGAGGCTTTATAGTGCATTTGGAATGATCTAGGATCAAACTAGAATTGATCCAAACCTCCCAATTTGATTCAAATAATTTGGATCGATCTAAGGTCGATCCAAAGTAATGGAAACACTATATAACGGTCAAAACTTTAAAATTTCATTTTTAATCAATGACCCATCTTTCTTGACTATTGGGGAATGTTCTAATCTAATGGACATGAATCATTTTTTACCAATATAAGAGGGGATGAGCTCCAAATGAACAACCAATGGTTCTTGCAAAAATCTCACATACTTGATAGCTCACTTGCCCATTGTGGTAAATCTTGAGAGATTTAGTTCTCCTAACTTTTGGGAAATCTCTCTCTATACTTAGGTAAACCTATACCCAAGTCTATTCTATTGCCACCTTTCCTATCTTGCTAATGCATATCCTTTGAAGGTAGGATACAATGGTTGTCCAAAAGGAAACCCAAGAGGAGATAGTGTGGGATTGTGTGTTACACCTTGCTCAAAGAGGAGTAACCCACCGGAGTTAGCTCTACAAACTTGAAGAGCCACTAAGAAGCATTGAGGAGCTAGAGTCACACCTTGCTCCAGGTGGAACAACCTCATCTTGTGTGCAAAGCAACACCAACCTTCAAAGAGGTAAACCCTTGCCTTAGAATTTAAATTTGAGTTATTGAGATCTCTCCCACCAGAGACACCGGTAGTGTAGACCCTTAACTCTTCCGTCAGAGACACCAAAAAAGTAGACCATAGACTACACTTGCCGAAGACACTAGGTGTAACTTGCTTGGCAAGTAGATTAGGCTTTTTATTTAATATTTGCTTGATTGTAATATTCTCAATCTTAATAAAATTGTATAGCTCGGTGGTGAGTTTTGGAGAGTTGATGTAGGTTGTTGTGCTGAATCACTATATATCTTGTGTATATTGTGAATTACTTGTGCTTTGCCTTCACATTTATCATTTATATTGTTAAGCTTTGCACTCATTGATGTAATCTCACATGCAATACAATAGAACATATTCATAATTCAATTTCAATTAAACACCAGAACCAATTTAATCAATTAAACAACAATTGAATTTGGGGTAATCTAAAAAGAATTTTTTAAATATCCTATTCATCCCCCTCTAGGATTGATATTTGAACTTCACAAGTCATATTTAGGTCCTTTGTTTCTCATTCAAGGAATTTATTTGACTTTTAAGGTTTAGTGTATCCTCATATGCTTCACTCATCTTGGTCTCTAGATATTTGACTTTTTCTTTTAACTCTAGAGTTCTAGAATCACTCTCATCAATAATTTCTATTTTCTCAAGTTCTAGAATCTTTTGTCAGAGAGGATTTCATTTTTCTCAATGAGCTTTATTTTCTCTACTTTTCTATTTTCTTTTTCTACATTGAGAGTTAATCCTAGGTTTTTGAGTTTCAAGTCTAGAGAGTTTACTTTTTGTTTTAGTACTTGATTCTCATTTTCTAAAGATGAGCCTTTGGCGCTAGATTTTAATTTTTTGATTTTTTCCCTAAGTTTTGAGGTTTTCATCTAAAAGGTTGGAATTAGTTTCAAGTAATTCCACATCCTTTGAGGCTTTATCACTCATCTTACTTAGTTTAATTGATAATTCTTTATTTTCTTTTCTAAGTTGAGTGACAAGTTTTTCTAGTGAAGAACTCTCTTTAAATAGCTTGTCAAAAGCTTCTTGAAGTTCACTTTCACTACTTGATTCATCACTAGAATCATTGGTGAAGGCTACAAATGCAACTGTCCTTTGTGAAGATTCCTCTTCATTGCTAGATGACTCTCTTCTGTGTCATTAGTGTCGTTATCCCTAGTGGCTACCATAGCCTTTTTGCTTTTGCTTTTAGATTCATATTTCTTATTGGCACAATAAGAGGTATAGTGACCTTGCCCTTTGTATTCATAGCAAATGACTTCTCCTATAGGAAGTTCCTTTTTCCTAAAAGAGTCCTTGGAATTTTTGGATGAAAATTTTTTCCTAAAACTTTTGGCATTTTTCTTGTAAAATTTCCTAAAGCCTTTTATGATGAAGGCAACTTCATCATCAGAATTTTCTTCCAGGCTTGATAGGTCTTTTACCTTGAGAGCTACTCCCTTCTTTTTGACATTCAATCTAAGTGTCATCTTGAAGGTTTGTAGAGACCCCACTAGTTCTTCCACTACTAGTGTGTCCATGTCTTTACTCTCCTTTATAGTGGTGACCTTTGGTCTAAATATTTTTGGAAGTGATGTAAGGATTTTTCTAACTATGGCTTCCGATTTGAGTGGATCTCCAAGACCCTCTTTAGAGTTCACTAGGTCTATAACCTAGTTAGAAGTCAATGAATTGTTCATCTTCTTTCATCTTAAGTTCTTTGAACTTAGTGGTTAACATTTGAAGTTTTGACTTCTTAACTATACTAGTTCTCTTGTGGGTTACTTCATGTAAGTCCCATGCTTCTTTAGCTATGGTGAGAGAGAAAATTCTCCTAAGCTCATTTTGACTCACTGCATGAAAAATGGCATTCAATGCCTTATAGTTGGTGGTGTGGGCTTTTTTTTAGGTTTCATCCCAATTTTTTTCTAGTGCTGTTAGTATATTCCAACCTTGTTGGATTGACAACCACGCGGATAGGTCCATGGCTTGTATGTAGGTACTCATATAAATTTATCAATAAGGATAATTATTCCTATCAAATAATGGGGGTTTTGTACTTGAGTATGCTTCTTTCAGGTTGGCCATTAGGTGTTTTCTACTCTAGGAATTTTGATATTTTCACTCCGATGGTTAAACTGTTTATGAGCAACCTGGCTCTAATTCCAATTGAAATTCCAATATTCATCCTAGAGGGGGGTGAATAGGATATTTTAAAATTCTATTTAGATTACCCAAATTCAATTGTTATTTAATTAACCAAATTGGTTCTAGTATTTGATTGCAATTGAATTATGCACATGGATACTTATAATGCTATGGTGTATAGGTGCCTAATTGTATTGAATGTAAAGTTGTTCTAACATAGGCAACGATAAACAATTTAAATACTAAATGTAAGGCAAATCAAAAGCAATCACACTATACACAAGATGTAAGTGGTTCGGCACGACGGCCTACATCGACTTTCAAAAGGTCACCACTGAGCTATGTAATTTTATTAAGATTAAATAAATTACAATCAAGGCTAAGATTAAAACAAAAGCCTAGTCTACTTGCCAAGGTACCTACACCCGGTGTCTCTGGTGGGTGTGGTCTATGGTTTACTCTTTTGCTGTCTCTGGTGGAAGAGCTAAGGATCCACACTACCGGTGTCTCTGGCGATAGTGCCAATTCACCTGGTGTCTCTGGTGAGAGAGATCTTAATAACTTAAATAAAATTTAAAGATAAAGATTACCTCTTGAAGGTTGGTGTTGCCTTGTATACAAGTTGGGGTTGCTCCTCCTTAAGCAAGATGTGACTATTGCTCCCCAATGCGCCTTGGTTGACTCCTCAAGCTAGTTGAGCCAATACCGGTAGGTTGCTCCTTCTTGAGCAAGGTGTGACTATAAAACCACTATCTTCTTCACAAGGATTTAGACAACCCTTGGAACCTTTCTCTTGATGATTAGTCTATGTAAGAACAAAGAGAAAGTTAGGGAATGGTCGTTGGATATAAATTTTCCTATCTAGGTTTGTAGATAGATTTCCCAAAAGTTAAAGAGCCAAATCTCTCATAGTTTTCCCAAAACAAGATTAAGAGAGCTTAGATTTTGTTTATAACCTTTATTTTGCTCTTTGAAGCTCAATCTCTCTTATATTGGATGAAAATAACTCTTGTCGATTAGATTAAAGCATTCCCCAACCGTTAAGAAAGATGGGCTATCAATTTAGAATGAATTTTTAAAGTTCTGACCATTATACAGTGTTTTCGCCACTTTGGATCGATCCTAGATCGATCCAAATGCAAAAACACTCAGAACCTACAATCTGAGAGTTGTCGATTTGATCTTGGATCGACCTAAATTTTTTTGGATCAAATTGGGATGTTTGGATCAATCCAAAATCACATAAAATAGTCTCAACCCCCTTAGGAAAGCTGTAGTGACTTAGGTTCGCTCCTCCTCGGTCTGGAAAAGTTCGTGGACCTCTGTAGACCCTCTATGGCCCCTTGGTTCACTGTGGCCATGCCACTTTACCTGATTTACCTTTTAAGAATTTAGAATGAAGTGTTAACCCTTCAGGATGTTTTGCAGGCTCCTGGATTGATCTTCTAAGGCTTTTTTGGCACTTGATGTTAATCTTCATAATGCTTGGACCCAAGAACCTCCTAGATTCTAACATGACACCACTCATGACCTAGTCTATACACTACATGTATTTTTATAGTTCATAGAATTTACAACACATTACATTTACAAATCCTACATCATAGCCTAAGTCACAAATTTGACATGCTTAGAAGGTTGTTCTTGAGACCATCAATGAATAGAACATCTTTTAATGTTGGAACTCTGGGTATTTCAACCACACCTTTGTCCATAATCTTGGCAGTGTTTCCATCACCAAAAGCTACACTACCTTCTCTACATGGAATGTAGTGTTAAAAGAGTGATTTTTTAGCCGTCATATGTCTTGAACACCTACTATCAAGATACCATTGTGAGGTATTTGCTGCTTTAAGGGTAATGTGGCCTACAAGGAACTTGAGTTCATCTTTCTTGACCCATATTTGCTTTGGCTTAACTTCTCTAGTTTGAGTCATCCTCTTGTTCTTCTCAAGATTCTCTTATTCTATTATTTGGAAGTAAGCTCTTTTTCTGAGATTCTTTTTGCTTAGCTTCATTTGATTTTCTTAGAATAATTTAGCTTTTACATCATTCATCCTTTTTCTATAATCTATTTTCATGTGCCCTTTTTGTCCATAATAATAGCACATGATTTGAGGAGCTCTAGATGTAGATGCATGGGAGTTGTTTCTCCAAGAGGTCTCTTTTCTTCTGTAATGAGTATTACCCTTGATGAAATGCAGTCCTCTACCATATAACATCTTAGTTCTAGATGTTGGAGGTTGAGATTTGTCTATGGTTTCCCCTTGTACTAAGTGTTTTGCCTATGATAAAAAACTTTTGGTTTTTGGTAAGGCAAATGATGTTTATGCCTATTTCCCAGATACATGGGGAGTTGGGAAAAAGCTTGACCTTTATGAGTAAGGTTATTCTTTTGGAATTGCCTTACTTCATTTGGTTTTTGCCTTGGAGGAGGTTTTGCATTTTTTTCTTTCCTTTTACAAAGGTAATGGGTTGATCCTTTTTGTCATTAGAGAAATTGTTAAACCCAAGTCCTCTTCTATCACCACTATTCTTACCCATTGTGAGCATTCTTTCAAGTCTAGGATTTCCTAGGG
>JAOXJP010146391.1:0-13220 GCA_025762735.1 Platanus orientalis | reverse complement strand
CAATTAACATGGATTGGTCTGATTTTTTTTTTTTTTTATATATGGTATAACTAGACATGATCTACTTTCTGCTATATTTTGGTATAATTAGGCCAAATAAATTATTTTTTCATTTTTTTTATTTTGAAAAAAAAAAAATCAGACCAAATGGATATGGATTGGTCTTAATTTTTTATATATGGTATAACTAGACATGATCTGCATTCTTCTATATTTTGGTATATTTCGGCCAAATAATTATTTATTAATTTTTGTAAATATTTTAAAAAAATTTAAAATTCACAAAAATCAGACCAAATAAGAATGGATTCATCTGATTTTTATATATTTATATATATATATTGTTACTACCCATACTCTACATTCGAATATATTTTGGTATATTTTAGCAAAAAAAAAAAAAATTTATTTATTTAAATAATTAAAATTAAAAAAATACTGAAACTTTTTATAAAATATAATAAATATGTTTGAACACATTGAAACATATTGTATATATTTTTCTATATTTTATTTTGTATTTTTTTAATTGTTTTTAAAATTTTCAATATAAAATTCTAAAAAATTTGTTTTTTGATACAATTTTAATTTAAATACTACTCCATTGTTTTAGGATTATTATGCCTCCAAGAAAATCAGAATGTGATGACATCGGGTGGTAGGATGGACAACCGCTTAAAGGTTATTCATATGGAACAGAGTGTAACTATTGTGGGATGGAAATACGATACAAGGGGTGGAGTAACTAGACTAAAACAACATTTATCTCATGTGGGCCTTAATGTGATCGGTTGTAGGGCTTGTCAACACAATAGAGGAAAATCTTCAAGTTAAACAATGAATTGTAACTCCAAATGGATCAAGCTCGACGACATTGTAATATAACTGTGTAATAGTGTGTAATGATTCCTAAATTTGGGCCACCCTATGGGTCTATGTAGTATTGAAGTGGGGTTGGGGCTTGGAACGGGACTTGAGACTTAGACTGTATATTACTTTTTTTGCTTCTCACATTACATTGTATTTTCTCTTGTACTTTTGTACATTTGTAATTGTACTATGACTATTGGCCCAAATGTGTTCATTTATATATGAAATCATTGCTGGGTTATGAATTTGTGTCATATATGCTTATCATTTCTTAACTCATTTATGGCTCTAGTGTATATTGTTTTTCCCAATCTGTAATAGTGTTTTCATATTTTCCATAGGCGACAACATATGTCATGAGGTTATCTGTTTCCACAACCATCATAGATGGTTGTTTTGTATATATAATGGTTCTTAAATGTGTATTGTTACTTATTCTGTCATTTCCTGAAGTTTCATAAAAAAATTTTGATGATTCCTTAAAGTTTCTATTGTTTACAAAATTTTTCCATGGTTTCCGACACGTATCCACCGAAACCTCGATATGTTTCCGTTTCTGAGGGGACCGAAACTTTAAACCTTGGTCATGAAAACTTGGGCGCAAAAAATGGAAATCTCATCGTTTTCTGTATAAAATGGTGGGATAGATAGAGTTTGATGACCACTAAATTGAACCCAAGTGTTCTTAGGAGAGAACAGTGTTCCTCTTTAGGGGGGGGTTGAAGTACATTAATTTTGTATCTTCTAATACCTTAAGCTTTTGAGAGAGTTGGTTAATTTAGTGTTAACAATTACACCTCATGTATCTTGTAAAGAATCAAGATGCCTCCTCTGACCTTCCCGACCAAGGTACCATTTCTAACCCTTATAGTATTTATAAATCTTATCTTCCTATGGCCATGAGGAAGGGAGTGCGGTCTTACACTTGACACTGTATCTCTAAGTTTATTGTTCATTATCTCCATCGTACCATGAATGCTTCCTCATTGTCTTCAGTTTCCTTGCCTTGTATTAGACGCTCTTGCTTACCCCAGTGGAAAAAAGCGATAACTTAAGAGGTGTGTGCTCTTGAAAAGAATGTCACATGGAAGCTTATGGATCTGCTTAGGGATAAGGAACCTTGTTGGATGTAAATGTGTTTTCTCAATAAAGTACAAATCAAATGGTTTTGCGGAGTGACACAAAGCAAGACGGTTAGTTAAAGTGTCCACATAGACAGAAGGCATTGATGATAATGAGACTTTTTCCATAGTGGCCAAGATGAACTCCATTCATGTCTTGTTGTCTGTCGCTGTCAACCAAGATTGGCCTCTTCTACAATTTGATGTAAAGAATGCATTTTTCCTTGATCACGTGGACGAAGAAGCCTATGTGAGATTATCACTTAGGAATAAGTTTCCATCAACAAAGGAAAGTGTGCAAGCTAAAAAAGTTCTTATATGGGCTAAAACAATCACCCCACGTATGGTTTGAAAGGTTTAGTGGGGCTATACGGAAATATGGTTATAGACAGAGTCAGGAAAATCATACCTTGTTTATTAAGTACAATCAAGAGAAGACAATTTCTCTCATTGTATATTTCAATGATATAGTGATTGAAAAAAATTAGGAAGAGATAAATAGGCTTAAAATCCAACTAGGCAAGGATTTTGAGAGTAAAGATTTAGGCAACAAAGTCAAGTCAAAAAAGGCATTTTCATCTCTCAAAGAAGATATGACCTAGACTTGTGAACATGTATGTTGGGTAGTAAACCATTGGATGCCCTAATTGAGCAGAATGCAAGTTATCAGACTACAATGGACACTCATTGATTGAAGCTAGAAGATATCAACATCTTGTTTGTTGTCTTATCTATTTCTCACTCACATGACTAGATATTGCATATGTAGTTGGTGTGGTGAGTCAATTCATGCCTAGCCTAATGACTTTAAACTTACAAACATCGTCTAAAATTTTGCAGATACTTGAAGTTTTCCCCAGGAAAAGGTCTTTTGTATGTCATGGACATCTACAGGTGGAGGCATACACAAATGTACATTGGGCAGGTTTTGTGTCGAATAGAAGATCTATCTTAGGGTGCTATATGTTTGTTGGTGGCTACCTTGTATTGTAACCTGGAGGAGTAAGAAAATTTTTATGGTTGCAAAGTCAAAGTGCAAAAACAGAATTCATAGTTATGGCACATGGTATCTGTGAACTTTTGTGGTTGAAAATTCTTTTAAAGGAAGTAAAGGGTTCCCATTCAAAAACATATGACCTTATGTATATATATATTTTGAGAGGTAAAGAGATCATTTATTATAAATAAGGCAAAATAGTAAAACTTACAAGAGATAGGGATCATTGCGAAGGTGATGATTGCATATAAAAAAATAAAATTACCCTCAATCACTCAAAAGTTATAACTCCTCACACCATATTGCATGCCATTCCTTCTCATTAAAGGAACCACCTACCGAGATCCACTCTAATGAAAACTACCAAGGCCACTTAATCACCACCTTGAAGTTAGCTCATTAAAGAACATTGGAATAACCCATTAAGTTTGAAAATGAGAATGTAAAAAGTACCACATTCCTTTTGCCTTAGGACAATGAATGAAACGATGGCTTACTTATTCCTCCTCTTCCATCCATAAGGTGCATCTTTTAGCCAAGTTCCAACCCCTACTCTGAAGATGGTCTAGGGTTAAAATTTTATCCAGGTAACAGTTCCTATGAGCCTATATTGTGACAACAAAGTTGCCAACTTGCCATTAGCATCGGTCACAATCCGGTTCAACATGATATAACTAGCACGTTGAGCTAGATTGACATTTTATAAGAGAAAAGCTGAATTTCGGTCATTTTTGTACCTATTTGTGATGACTAATGATTAGTTGGTTGATATACTAACTAAAGGGATCAATAGTTTTTGTTTTCACTATATTTTGGACAAGTTGGTTATGTGTGATATGCATGTACCAGCTTGAGGGGAGTGTTATGAGTGTATGTTAAGGGCAAATTCGTCAATGTGGGATATATGGGTCTTTCCTTGTATTGCTCAAGGGTAGTTAAGTCATCATAGCAATAGTTAATAAAATAGTAGAGATACATCCTAGCGTGCTTTCACTCTTCTCTTTTCTTTTTTCTTTATATTTTTTCCTATAAATTTATAAATTAACTAGGCGGCCCCACACTGCAGGAGTGGCAGACGTCAACTCACTTGCAGAATACTGCCAGCGAGTCTTGAATCCACACCTCTCCTGGAGAGGTGATACCACGTCCATCACTCCTGGAGAGGCATTTTTTCTTTTTTTCGGTTGCAGTTGCTCATTATTTTGTCTGGTGTTCATATATACAGCGTTATGCTATCTTCTCTCAACAATGGTTTTATTTAGTGTGGATATTCTTACTTAATCTTGCATATATTTCTAACCTGTATTCTAATTTGATTGGTTCTTTCATATGTTCAATCGTTAGTGAAGATGCAGATGCTTTTCTTTCAGAAGTACAAAGATTCCTTCATTAACCTTATTGTACCCCTGTAGGATGCTGCTGCATTCTGGCATCAGCAGCCATTAGCTGCACGGGAGTATGCATCAAGTACCATCATTCCAGCATGCACAGTTGTTGTGGACATATCGAATAGTGCAAAGGATCTTATTGAAAAAGAAGTGTCTGCCTTTTATCAAAGTCCTGACAATAGCCTTTACATGCTGCCATCAACTCCACAGGTTGGTAATACTATGACTAATTTTGTGATTGTGTTTTAGACTTTTAGTTGACCACTGTAGCTAGGTAGCATTTCCTAGTTTTCCAGATAGGATGGTCTATTTTCTGAGTAATCAGGAAATTTAATGTCCTCATTTGTTCACTGTAAGGATACTCTATTCATCAACATAGTAGAGAAATTGCCCGCTTTGGGGTTTGTGATTCACCACTCAATGGGGGTCTCTGCTAGGGGGCAGTAAATTGTAACTGCCTGTTTCATTACATATTTATATTTACATCAGTGTTAAAAAAACAAGGAAAAAGAACTATCCCGAGGAAAAAGGAAATCTATAAAATTTTCCGGTCTAAATGATTTTTTAATGGTGTGCATTCCATTTCGTTACCTGCATGCCACGTCTACCATTACACCCCTGGGGACCTCAGACTTTTTTTCCCTGAATTATATCCTGGAATATCTTTTGGCTTAAAATTTTTTTTCCTTGTAGGGTTGTAGCCTTATGCTTTGTTCTTATTGAAGTTGAGTAAGAGACATTGCTGTTCTTTATTTTCATTTTTTTTTTCTTTTAGTGTATTCAAAAGTAGCGTCATGGTCTTTTAATCTCTCTCTCTCTCTCTCTCTCTCTCTTTCCTTGAAGGAAATAACTGGTGTGTTTTCAGAGATATACTTTCTACTTATTGGCCATTTTCCTTAAAGGAAATATAGATGTCCATTTTCTTTCTGTTCTGTTCTGTTTTTTTCCCCCCTCCTTGAAGGATCATAGTGAAAAGTTGGTTTCATGGGAAGTGTTTTCAAAGATGTTTTCTGTTCTTCTTGGATTTAAACAAATTCTGTTTTGGGTGGACACTAATAATACTGCATGCTATTGAAGCACTTATCAGTTCCATCCTTCCTAATCAGGCTCTCTTGGAGTCCATGGGTGCTAATGGATCTACGGCACCAGAAGCAGTTGCTGCAGCAGAAAAGAATGCTGCTTTGTTGACTGCCAGAGCTGGAGCTAGGGATCCATCAGCAATTCCATCTATATGCCGTGTTTCTGCTGCCCTTCAATTTAATGCTGGTGAGTTCCTGCATCTTCTTAGAAGTTTGCTCGTGTTGTTACATGGTGTATTTAGACTTGATAATATTTTTATGCTACCTCTGAAATATTCTTCTTTGTAATATGATGGAAGAGAAAGAAATGAGACATTTACTACACAAGAACTTATTCATCAAAACACACACACACACACACACATGAACTAGATGGTTGAATCTACCAGAGGAAAAATTAGTGATATTTAGAGATAACTTGATAAACGAGTGAAAATGGAAGTTGGAATAAGATATAAATGTCACGTGGAATGAAATGGTCACCTGTATAAAAGAGTAGCAAAAGAGGTCCTTGGAGAGTCTAGAGGGAAAGCGTGACCATAAGAAACCTGGTGGTGGAATGATAAAGTTCAAACGACCATTAGAGCTAAGAGGTTTTGTTATAAGGAATGGCATAAGACTAGAAATATAGAAATTTAGAAAGATGTAAGCGGTACCAAATTTAAGGCATATGATGATCTTTATCATAATAGGTACTAGGGATGGCAGGATGGGCGTGTATAATGATGCGGACTACGTGAATAGACTTTTGTATGTACCCCCACATAAGAGGCCCAGATTCAAGTTGGGTGTTTTATATATGTTTAATTAAGGCCTTATAAGGGGTGGGATAATTTTGTAATAAGGCCTTCTGGCTAAGGGTAGTTTAGGTTTTTTTTAGTGCAAGGGTGTTTATGTAAATAAGGTTAAAAGCCAAGATTTAATAGGGAATTATTGGGCTGGTCATCCCTAACTATCTTGACTTTTAGTGGGCTGCCATGTCTACAATATGGGGCCTTCAAGAAAGCTGGTCAATAGCCCCTCTTTAGAGGGTTTTTAAGAAGTTTAAAGATAGAGAAGTTAGTTATATAGAAGTCCTAGAGTTTTTGGTAAGTTTGGTTAACAAGTCTCTTAGTTTTTAGAAGATTCTATAATTAGAAACTTCATATTGTAGTAGAGTTGTAAGCGTTTAAAAGGTACCCCAACAATTTTATCTTTGAAGAATTATGAATTGAAATTGAACAAGTTCATGGGTTTTTACCTGTGGGTGTAATATCCCATCTTATCTCTCCTCGTTAGGTAGTAACTGCAAGGCTCCCTAGTCACCCCCCCTTCATCTTCATCTTCCTCATCTATTCTTCTCTCTTCTTCTTCCCCCTTCTTCTAAATCTCTGATGCCGGATGCATACAAGTAATATAACAGTGAAGAGATCAAATTAAATTACCCAAAGTAATGTTCGGTATAATCAGGATTCCTACTCATCAGCCAGTTCAATTAAATTTCAGTTTAAGGATTTAGTTATGATTCAAACAGTACAAACCAGAAGTTGAAGAAGCTATTATGTTATTCCCAAAGTCAGTCTAAACCAACCAGATGCTGTCCTTTAATTCGATTGGTACAAAACTCAAAAAACAATCAAGGATTCATCTTCCCATTGAGTAAAACAGCATGCTGATATCAGTAGGTTAGGGAAATTATCAAAACGGAAAATTTAGATTAAGTATTTGGAACTGAAGTGAAGAAATTACAGCAGGCCCAAGTTATTAATGCATTTTAAAGGGACTAATGGCATATGCTGTACAACAGGTGTTAAGAGCAGCAATCTGGTGATTGATGTGTGTTCTTAGGGTTGTTATGTGATTAGGACTCATGGAAAAGAAATCTCAGATCATGGGTAAACAAAGGAGATTTTATAGGGGTGGCCGATTGCATGAAAACCAAGGTTGAATTCCCAATTTTTGTGCAGAAAATTTCTGCAGTTATGTAAGTGGATGTATATCATAAATCAAAAGGGGAATCAACAAAATCTGATGTTGGATCACCCACAACGTCAACCTTTATCCACTTTACACCATTGACAACATAAGAATTAGAAGAAATAGAATAATGTGAAGGAGGAACACCTGGAAAACAGCAAGCAATCTCAAGAACCTTGGCCTCTCACTAAGCACGCTTTGATCCAAGCGGAATGCCTTTTTTTTGAGAGGTAAAATCTGACTTTATTGAAGATAAGATGCAGAAGCTACAAAAAGAAAGGGATCACCAGGTAGGTGATACCCACCAAATATCAGACAAAAAGATAGAAAAATAGAAAGAGGAAAAGCAGGGAAGAACCAACGCTCCATGAGCCCAACTTACAACTCTGGACACCATATAGAATGCCACACCTCCTCCTAAAAATCCGAAGACACCGTTATCCATTCAAAAAGGATTTTGTAGATAAAGGATACCAGGGCCGATTCCGATCTATACTTGTCCTAAAAAATTTTATTGTTCCTTTCTTTCCATAGTCCCCAACAAATTGCCCCCGGAAGAGCACGCCAAATTTGAATATATAATCTATCCAAGCCATTGATCTTCCACCCCAAAATCAGTTCATGAAACAAATTCGGGAAAATCTAAGGGATTTTTAGATTGAACAGAAAGAAAACCCACACCATTCTAGCCATAGAGTAATGTATGAGAATATGATGCACATATTCCTCTTCCCTCATGCAAAGTATACACATGTTCACCAAATTCCACCCTCTATTTTGTAGATGATTGAGGGTAAGAATTTTATTCAAAAAACAATTCAAAATGAAGAAAGACACTTTAGATGAAATCGATACTTTCCAAATGCTTTTATAAGGAACCCAACAGTCTATGGTATTTGAGAGTTCCCTCTCTTGTTCAGATTCCACATCCACTCATCCCTAATTCCCTGCTCTTGACAAGAATTGCCCAAGATACCTAGCATGCTCATTAACTTGTCAACCTCCCAATCATTTGGGGCTCTTCGTAACCCCGGATCCCAGATTCTCGAGCCTGAATCAAAACAATTCACCACCAAACGCCCTAGGATCCATTTAGATCCCCCAATCTTTAGAGTTTTTTGGAGCAGCCATCAACCACACTTTTCAAGTTTTTGTTTTCATTCATTCATAAAAAATAAGAGTAGGGTTTTAATAGTTGCCCCCCCCACCCCATTACAATAAAGCTCAAAATAAAAAATAATTACCATTATGTCCCTTTTACACTTGATACAATAAACACCCCTACACATTATCAAAAACAAAAAACATAAGGTCTCAGAACATGCATATAAAAAAACTAGCTATGTAGCCCGCCAATGAATGTCCTCAAGTGGATCCCACATGGGCTGATGTGTGGGCATTGCATACCTTCAAGTTACTCGAACCATAGTGAACAAGGTTCGATCTTCCTCCGTCTCTAGTACACTCGATGAGGTACTCTGCTGTCCTCATCAATCTCTTTTCTTATAAGCTATCATTGTATCCTCCATGTCTTCTTGCTGCTAATTCTTCATACTTGAAGAAACAAAGTTCTGAAATCAAAACCTTGCTGAAGAGACCACGAGTGGAGCCCTTCAATGTACTCAAATTGCAGACATCGTGATGAGGACATCCCTCATCGCATGTACCAGCGTCGGAGGAGGACCGAACATCATTCGTTGTGGTTCGAGTAGCTTGGGAGCATGTGGGGCCTATGGGCTAGCCCATATGGGGCCCACCTGAGTGCACATGGAGGGAATGGAGTGTTAATAGTTGTTTAGTTTTATTTTCTTGTCATTTTAGTTTGATTTCCATGTCATTTGGTTTAATATAACTTGTTTATTTTAATTTGATGTAATAAGGGCAAAGGGGTCAATTTTCTTTTATTTTAGATTGGGGTTATTATTGTAATAGATAGAAGGGGCAGCAGCCTTAAAAACCTTACTCTCATCTTTTATTTTTTAATGAAGAACTTTGAGAAAACAAAAGTGGCTGACGGCTGCACAAAAAACAAATCTAGAGATTGGAGTCTAAGAACCTCTTCTTAGATCATAGCAACCTTGGTGAGAGGCCAAGAACCAACTTCCCTTACTGCGCTACAGTGTTGTGAATAGTACTGCTACAGTAATGTGAACAGTGCTGCGCTATAGTGATGTGAACAGTATTTTGTTTTTTTTGTTTTTTGTTATTTTAGATCTAGATTTAGGTATTTTCCCGCATATTCCTATTTGTTCTATTTTCTATGTCGTCCATGGTGGAAAGTAGATTAGAGTTGATGTTATTGGTGATCCAACAAGGGGTTTAAGTGATTTCCGACTGAAACTTCATCTAATCACTTTTATTTAGTTGCTGAAGTTTTTTTGCACAGAAATCTGAGATTTCCCCTTGGTTCCATGAACTCGGCCACCCAACTTCATGCTTCTTTGCTTTTCCCATGATAGAGCATGTCTTACCTGTGTGTTCTAATCATAGAATGAGCCCAAATACACCCCTAAATGGCCAGATTATTATCCCTTACACCTGCTGGACAACATGCCCTTGTGATCATTAAATGCCATAAATATTTAAATCGCTGGGATTTCTTAATTACAGTTTCCCAGGCTTAATTTCAGATTTCATTTACTACGTCTCATACCCTGTTAATGATCGCATGCTGTTTTCTTTAATGGAAAAGGACTCATGATGGATTTTGAGCTTTATACTTGAATCTGACTAAGGGGATATTATTTCATTGGTCTAAACTTGTTTTGGGATAAATGTTATAAGCTCTAAACTGCGGGTTGTAAAATTTGATCCTCACTAAATTCTCCAAATGATACTTAAATTGGACTAGTTGATGAGTAGGAATCCTTGTTATACTTTTTATTATTTTGTGTAACTCTATTTGATCTCTTCAACTTTAGCGTTTACATGTAGTCCGGCATCACATCAAATCTAGGTTTTTCATGTTCTGTTTTCACAGGTCTTATCCTCTTTCACTCTTTTCACTTATGAAAACTCCTCTGCAGTATCTCTTATAATCCCGTCTTTATTAGGATTGTTTGGAACCCTAGATAGAGACTTATTTGAAATTTCTAGGTACCTATACATTGAAAATCGCCCCACTGTAAGTCCTCTTTTCTTTAGTTTTCTCTTGTAGGGTTTTGTTCCCTAATATGTCTCGTACAAAAGCCCCCAAAACTCTTTTTGATTCCCTTTCTTCCTTGCCAACTTGTAAGCAAAGATTCCCCACCGGTTTTATGAAACCTCCATTAAAGAATCTTTGAAGATCTGAACTTTATAAATTTCTTTTTTAAATCAACTTAGAATTTATTGAAATGTTGACCATAGTCCTCTTAGAGACATCAAAATATATTCTGATGCATCAATAGGGGTATTTTGGTAATTTTGGGATTCTGCCTAGAAATTCTAGAATTGCCCTTTTAGGTTTCTTTTTCCCTTGTTTTCTTCTTTTCTTTTCTAAATTCTTCTAAATCCCTCTACTTGATTTTTTTTTTCTATTCTTGTATTTTCCTAAAAGTTTGAATATGTGGGTGTGTGCAATTCAATCTTGATTGTGTTAATTTTGCTATTGCTTCTACTACATTAATTTGATGATTCTTTAAGACTCTTGTCATTATCCTGCATCATATAAACTTGCTAAAATCAGAGATAAGAAATGAAGAGACCTAGATCATGTTAGATGCATTAAAAGTGAGGATCAAATAGTCTTGGTGAAAGACAAAGAGATTAAAAGTAGTAGGTAGATGAGCTATTTTTTGAAATTATTAAATTAGGATTATGTAGGGAATGCCGGTTTATGAGGAATCTATGGATTTGTTGAGATTAGAGATCATAGGTATTTTTGTAGGATTAGAGTATCTGAAGTTAAAAATGCTGTCGGAAAGATGAAGACAAAAAAGACATTAGGATCAAATGGTATCCCAATTGAGGTTTGGAGATGTATAGGAGATGATAGTTCATCGTGGTTAATTCATCAATAAATAAATAAAATAAAATAAAAAGCTCATCATGGTTAACTCTAGGGATGACAATGAGCCAAGTTGGTTGGGCTTGTTATGACCTGAGTTTGAGCTTCTAATTGAGCTCGTTTAGCTAAGCGAGCCTGAGCCGAGTTTCACCCATCTTAGATCACTAAAAGCTTGGCTTGTTTTACTATATATATATATATATATTATAAATAAACATAATACACAAATACATTTATTACTAATGAATAAAAAATACAAAAATAGTATTGAGACAATAAATAACAAGTCGTTACTTTTTAATGTAAACATAATATTTTAATAGGTGTACTAATAAGTAATCATGTCAAAACAACTTTTTCTTTTGGTTGGTTAAATCAAAAAAACATTTCAAACCAATATTTAATACCAAAGATATAAAATACATAAAAACACTTTTGATTGGTGGAAGACAACTGGCACATGAGACAATTTTAATTTATTATCGTTTTCAGGTGCCTACCTTTTGAATCAAATGGTTTTAGACTTTTTAATTTTGTAATCCACGTGTTGTCTTATGATTGCTCCCCTATCCTAGTGAGCTGAGCCGAGCCTGAGTTGAGCTTAGGCCTTTGGCTCGTCAACTGAGCCTAAGCTTGATAATTGTGTGATGAACTTGAGTTGAGCTGGGCAAAGCTTGGCTCGTTGCCACCCCTAGTTAACTTAGCTATTTAACAAGATCATCAGAACTAAAAAATGCTATGTGAGTGGAGGAAAAGTATTGTGGCCCTAATCTACAAGAACAAGGGAGATATTCAAAATTGCACCAATTAGCGTGGGATCAAGCATATGAGCTATATAGTGTAAATATGGAAGAGAGTGATTGAACATCGACTTAGATGTAAACTGGTGTGTTTGAAAACCAATTTGGATTTATGCTTGGGAGATCGACAGTTGAAGTTATTTTCCTACTAAAACAATTCACATGGTCTTTATTGATTTAGAGAAGGCATATAACAGAGTATTAAGAAATATCATTTGGTGGGTTATGGAAAGGAAAGGGGTTCCAAGTAGGTTTATCGACCTAGTTAAGGATATGTTTGATGGAGTGATAACTAGTGTTAGGATAGTTGGAGTCATCATTGAGCCTGTATCTTTTTCCTTGGTTGTAGATGAGTTGACTAGGTGTATACATGAGGAGGTTCCTTGGTGTATGCTATTTGTTGATTATGTTGTGTTGATTGATGAGACTAGAGAGGGGTTTAATGCCAAGTAAGAACTATGGAGGGATGTTTTAGAATCAAATGTTTTTAACATAAGTCGGAATAAAACAAAATATATGGAATGTAAGTTTGGTAAAAAAAAAGTAGAAATGAAGGAGTAATTAAGAATGATTGCCAAGAGATACCACATAATGACTATTTTGGTTATCTTGGCTTAATCATATACAATGAGGGAGTTGAAGATTATGTTGCTTATTGAATTAGAGCGGGATAGTTGAAGTGGAGAGGTGCCTCTGGGGTGTTGTGTGATAAGTGAATACCACTAAAATTGAAGAGAAAATTTTATAAGACGGCTATAAGACCAGCCATGCTTTATGGAGCAGAACGTTGGACACCAATAAACAACACATATATAGAATGAGTGTTTGGGATGAGGATGTTGAGATGGATGAGTGACAATAAAGGATAGAATTAGGAAAGAATCTATATGCAAGAGCTTAGGAGTAGTAACTTGGTTGATCTTACAAATAATATGAGAAGACGAAAAAGAAGAAAGAAAGGAGAGAAGAGAAGAGAAGAGGAGAGAAAGAGAGAGAATGTTAACGCATGAATCGTATGAGT
>JAOXJP010146380.1:0-13221 GCA_025762735.1 Platanus orientalis | reverse complement strand
CTTTTGACTTGATATATATGGTGCTTTTGAGGGAATTTATGTTTTCTAAGATTAATTTCCAATATTAGATTCAAGAAATCTGCTCTAGTTTTAAGACTTCTACAGAGCATTCTTAAAATCAAGTTTTGGCTCTTTGTATATTATTGGGTTTTTTATTTTATTTTAGTGAAAGTTCAAAAAAGAGTATATGATATGTAAAAGAAGATCCCTTAAATTATATCTTGATTTTACGCTATCAGTGAAGAGCTTCATTGGATGTTATTAACCTTTGATGGTTTTGCTTATTCAAGCACACTCTTACATTTAATTTACTGTATAAAACTCGAACTAACTTCAAGTCCCCTTTGCATCAGCCAAAATCTCATTATACTTAAAACTATTCTCACACTGCTTTTTTGGCCATGTCATGCCTTCCCACCTCTGCTCTATCAACTGTAATAATTCAGAAATATAACCTCTTAAAGGTGATGGCTAAAGTTTCAACAAGCTTTTATGGATATTTTCCAAACCTAAAAAACAGCAACAATAACAAGATGGAATAGCACTGCGGTTCATATATGGACTTCAATAAACTATTTAGTGTTAAGTACACCAAAAGCTTATATATGAATCTAATTTATTTCCTCTTAGAAATTGAGGTAAAGCTTACTACATCCTCAATCCGCCTAGATAAAACATCTGACATCAAAATAAATGAATAAATAACTTCACAAAAAACACAATGAACTGGGAACCACGAACCAGACAATGAAGGATGAAGCCGTACCATGAATTCGCATTCTTCCAACAACATGATTTAGAAGTACAGCTCTACAAGTCTATCAAATATAGCCATCACTTAAGCTAATTAACCCTAAAGGAACAGTTAATGCACCCAACCATCTTTCTAGTTAAACCAAGAGAGAACAGATTGGTTCCTCTTCCAATTTTTTGACATTGCTTCTATAATTAGTATACATTTACTTTATGGATTTGCTGGGACGAGGGGAGGGGCTTGGAGCTTGCCAAACGCAAATACAAAGTCAAGGCCTAGAACTCTACAACAATATATTGAGAGTTCCAGTCCACCACCATAGTTTCTCATTTACAATAACTTTTCTCCTCAAATCAGTTCTCCTTCAGCCTGTACACAGTGTCAACATATCCTTCCGCGTCCCAAAGAAAGGAACCAAAGGCAACAGCTTCCAACACCAATCTCTTCAAGCTAGAAGAAGTAACAGCAATAGCCTCATCATCCTCAAGGGCACCCATCTTCTCATCCCCAAAGAGTGCCCAGCTGTGTTTCTCGATCAGATTCACGGCCTCCTGAGATTTTAGCTTTGCACATCGCTGCAACATCTCGGGATCGAAACCCATCACATAACACCTCAGCTTTTGATGTTTCCTGCCATGCCTCCCTGACCCTTGACACAATGAGGTGGATCGTGTCTCGATTGAGTGGGGAAAGACAAGAAGATTCTCCAATCCATGGTACTGATACTCTGTAAGTGGACGTTGGATCCCATGGCTGAGAGGAAGGTATTGGTGTGTCATAGCTAAACTCAACTCTAAGCGGTGTCTCAAGCAGGCAGACTTTAGAAAGTAGCCGTAGATGATGGAGGCAGCATAGACTCGGCCAAGCTGGAGTCTATGGATTTGAGTCGTAGTCATTGTCCAATTGTCAGTGATATTAGATTTCCCTCTCCAGCCAACAATGGTGGAAATGTGCTCCCTTACCATCTCCAGGACCTCAAAACTGTGAATGGACTCAAGCTCCCTGTCCTTTGACGGCCATATCTCTAGCCTCTCATCACTGATACATCTAGAAAGCCTTGGAACCATGGGCACTTCAATCTCAGAGAACTTGTGAACGATTAACATGTACATGACATCTTCAACAGCAACTTGACATTCAGACTCTTTCAGTTCTGCAATCCTCCTGGTGTTCAGAAGAATTAATACATCAGGCCACCGAAATAAATGATGCAGCTTTGTTTGAAAAAAAAAGATATAAACACATCAAATAGTTACACGCAGAAGATTTCTCACTATCATAAGATACGTTAAGCATCAACGTTTAACAGTTAATTAAAGTTTAAAATCTTGGAAAATGGTCCGTAAAAATCACAATGTGCGTGACATGACATGGTTGCATAAATTTGGTAACTTGGCAGAATTGACACCCGGTTTTGTCTGATATGGTTTTGGCCAAGTCACATACAGAAACTGGGACTTAATCATTGGTCTATGCTAATTAAGTCAGAAATTGCATAAGAAGCTGCTTTTGAAGAAGATACTACTCGGAACAAAAGAATACATCAAGATTCCACCAAAAAGAATATGGGGTTTGTACGAATTAAGACACAAAACCCATTTCTCTAATGTGACCGAAAAGGGCCCAGAACAAATCTCTGCCATGCACTGAGAATCAAATGAGGTTTCCCAGTTGACAAAAAGTAGTTTCCCCGGTAAATATTTGAGTAAGACACAATTTTATGGGATAAGTTGTTGGCACAGGCAGAGAAAAAAATGAAACACACCCATTGCAAAACTAACTTTTCAACATACATAGGTTAACACATGCCCAAGTAACTCATCCAGAATCAGTTAGGATGTGTTTCACAGTGACCATCGTACAAAGGAACAACAAAGTAAGTAGCAAAAGCAAAAAGGGTTCCTAACTTTCATCCACAACCAACACATGCCAGTACCCATGTTTGCAATGACTCCCCTGAAAAATTTGCTAAATAGCTTAGATTAAGTCTTAATATAAGAACCCGGATTAAATCTTAATAAAGAACCTGAACCACATAAACATTGATAAGATTGAACAACGAAGTAAGAGTTGTTTCACCCATGATTTTCACAACCAACAGAGAAGGGTTAAAGTAAAACCTCAAACCTGTAACATCTTATCCTCCAACCGTTCACCATGTATGGGTTCTTCCATCCCTTCTCTGCTCTCATTGTTGTTTCAAACAAGTCTGAACATTAGGCATCATCGGTACAGTACTGTATGCTTAGACGTAGGTTACAGCAAGCATGAAAACAGTGATAAACAGAACTGTAGGCATTGATGTAGTATACAGAATGCACAAAACCAGTAACAAACAGAACGTGGAAGCATAATTCAAGAAGACACCATACCATGGACGGTGGGGACTTGCCTCTAGGTACCCACCAGCGAATGTGCTTGTTGCTCAAGTTCTCCTACTCAACAAGCAACCTCTTGGATGGGCATATTCCATATAAGCATTGAAGGGTCAATCCAAAAATAAACAATATGAATTAATTTTACTAGATAACATTGCACATATTATCATTGACAACCAAAATAAATGACTATCAAATGTTTATGATTGTTCAGTTAAAGAACATTAGCAAATCAGAAGACTACAGAAATTGATAATATATGGTATTTCAGTAAGTCTGTCAGATAACACTAAAATGAAGCCTCCATTATAATAAGCAAAACAGATTCTTTGAAAGAACCCAGATGAACCTTTAGGAAAAGAAAACTTTAGGAAAGAAGTGAAAATATATAGATATGAAAAGTACCCATTTCATTTCAAGCAAAGTAGCATAGATCTGGAATGAGAGAATGAAGAAGAAAATAAGCACTGACCTGTGAAGGCAGGATTCTGCAGAACCCAGGTTATGTTCCTTGCGTGCGATGGCTGCATCCCTATCAGCAGCTAATACATTGAGCTGCTCCGCAACCGCAGCATGGAAGAGATGGCACTGGCTTTGCAATATACCAGTGAGAAATTTCCCAGCAGACGATCTCGGCTCAAGGGGCTTATCAACGCTCCTAAACCCACAATGACTAGACTCCGCACTTGCAGCTTCAATCAGCACCGTTCGACCTCCTCTCCTACCAACCCATTGCCCAAACCGCCGAGTCTCGCAGAACTTAATCGCTTTCTACAAGAAGAGATGAAAAGAAAATTATAAAAACACGAAATAAAAAATAAACAAGACGATCTCATTATGCAAATCCAAGCAACAAAACCAAAGATCCTCTCGGAAATTCTAGGATTATTTAGATGATTCTGAGGCTAAGAAGAAGAGATGCAAGATCCAAAGAGATTAAAAGCCAAACCTGAGAGGCAAAGCTGAAAGTGCGGGGAGGAAGAGAGAAGGCGAGGTTGGAGAAAAGCTTAGAATCCCTGTCAGACTTCACCACAGCGGGTAAAGCTTCAACAGTGGGGATTCTTTTGAAGGAGACACAACAGTCCATCAACAATCCGTAGAAACCCCAAATAACAATCCCGAATTTAAAGAGCAGAGAGAGAGAGAGAGAGAGAGAGAGAGAGGCTATATAGAGAACCAAATTGACTGAGAGAAGCAATAGATCTCCACTAGAGGGTCTCAGCAGAGAAGGTATCAAGATCCTATTTTGAGAGAAGGATTTATATTGAGAGAGAGAGAGACTAAGTTCAGGTAAACGCACACACATCTCTGCCGATTTGGAGGCCCTTAACATGTGGGCGGGCGCCAACAGGTAAGACTAACCAGGGGCCACTTAATCTACCGACTTGTTAACCAGGTTCGGGTTAATTGGAGTCCAGATTTCGTGCGCATAAAAGATGTGCATATATGTGCACATGGACCAGGGTCCGGACACATCTGCGCCGAAAAATGATTTACACTTTTTTTGGGGACACGTTTGTCACTTTTTGGTCCTGATGTGTCCTCACCATAGTCCTTGCGCACTCAATCAAGGATTTCGGGGGCAGTGAATGAAGGCTTGATATCCTCTGCAATGCCCCCTTGTGCGATGCCCGTGAGGCAAGACACAAGGAGGTGGGGCCCTTCACTTTTGGGATGTTGGGTCATAGAGGATATCAACCCTTGATTGAGAGATTTATTTCTTTTTTTATTATTATAAGGTGAGATCAACATCAAAGGCCCACACGTCAGTACCAAAAAGTAAAAGAGCATCCCTCAAAAGTGTAAGTCTTTTTTTGAGGCTGATGTGTTTACCCCTAATTTCAGTCTCACTATAGCGGGACTCAAGTGATAATATATCGTTTTCTGTTACCATCAAAAGGAGCAGATTTCCTGTCCAGGATTTGGTGTACTGGGCACCAGATGAACCCTAAACCCTAAAATGGGTGGGAATATGAAATTTCATCTAACCCCTACTCATTTTCTTTTGTGCGAAATCACTTGGTGTCTTGGACACTTAATCCTAAACAGAACATTTATGGGGCAGATCCTCTGCACTGGGAGAATGGTGCACCCCCTCACAAGGGGTGTGGGACCCTCCCAGTGCAATGGATTTTCTCGTTTTGAGTGTTTTTGATGATTAATAAAAGATGATAAAAAAGTTTGTCAATTTTTTTACAAGAATGTAAGGTTTCTCTCTCTTTTTCTCTCTCCCTCTCTCAATCTTTTCCATTCATATCTCTCTTACACTGTTACAAACCCAACCAACACACCAAGTCCTAGGGCCAATGGAATGCATTAGGCTAGGTCCTTTAAGCCCTCGTATTGTAACACTCTGTCACACTCCAGTTTCATTCTAGTCAAATAACCATCTCCACCTTTGTGAGGGTCTCACTCTAATTCAAGGAGTTTCAACATTGTAACAACTCTCGCTCTAATCCAAGTTACTCTCCACAAATCAATCCTTTTATGACTTACACTTAAGACATGGTGTGATTCTAATACCAATTGTTACAAATATAACTAATATGCCAAAAGCCTCAGGACTAATGGAATGCATTAGGCTAAGACCTTTAAACCCTTGCAATCGTAATAGACTCGTATATGATCAGTTTCTAGAAACGTGTTATCCAAACAAATTCTATTTTTAAAAGCCCAACAAATGTTTTGTGATGAAAATTTCTTTGTAGTGTCTCTAGTAAATTGTGTTTGGGGATAAAAACAAGTAAAACAATGTTCAGTTGAAAAAATAGGTGATCCAAAAGAGATACCAAATTCAAAAACACATCATGTGTCAATCAACAACACGCCTACAAAGATACAATCATTCTTCTTTTAAAAGTTATTTTTCATAATCTGATAATGAAAATCCATCATTATCAAGAATCCATTATGAGAATCTGAACCAAAAATACCTATGGTGATTTATGTCAAGTAATGCTATGATTGGTTGTATTTTCAATAGATGTGAGATAAGAAAATTGTGAGAAAAAAATTTTCACCGTCTGATTGGTTGCAATCACAAATAGTGGGATGAGAAAAAAATTATGATTTTGAGAAAATTAATCCCGGATTACAAATCTCTTAAACTTAGATGTGAAAATTGGGGAAAAAGCTTAGAGAAGTGGGAAAAAAATATCGGGAGGGTCTTTCTATGGGACGGAACAAGACGAGCTTTGCTCTACATCTTCTTTGCTCTCTAGTACGGTTTTGCTCAGCTCGTTTCTCTTCTCCTCATCTCACTTCCCTCTCTGTTACTCTCATATTCTCTCTCCTCCAATTTGTGCAATGCTGTAATACAGTCTCCAAGCTTCTCTTTTCTCATATATCATTAAAAATCACAATGCCACACAAATTACAAAAACAAAAATCATCCTTAAAAGTATTTAATTTTCAAACATGCAAAAACTAATAAAGCCTTTGCTTCTGATTTTCTAACCTTTACAGGCGCGGCTGAGGTGGGGTTCTCTATTTTAGCCTTTTATGCATTTCCCGACTCCCATTTAAAACTTCCAAGCCCAAACTCAAGGCAAGAATTGATCCCGGACCTAACCCATTTTCTCTTTTTCTGCTCTGTCTTTGCTTCTCTGCTTTGGGATTTCTCGGGCAACGGGGGAGAAAGAATGAAAACAACACTGTAATCAGCTCTTGTTCTAAGTAGGATTAAACCTATAAGCCAAATTTTGGGTTTCTTTTAAATCACTTACCTTGGACTTGGAGAAGCTATTGTTGTTACTATTGTAGCTCGAAGAAGCTGAAGAAGAATCACTTCTAGTGATTCCAGATTTTTGGGTGACCATCACGTTCTCACTAAACCCATTTTTCCTCAGATATTTTCAGTACAACCAATCAGTAATATTATTTATGAGAAAATGATTTTTATTCTTTTCTTTTCTCATCTGATCGCAGTAAGACTGCAACCAATCGCAACCTAAATGGGTACATTATGATTAATTTAAACCGACAAGTTTTTGTTCTTTCTTTTTTTTTTTTTTTTTTTTTTTTTATATATAGAAAATTTTGATAAATTTTGGTATGGAAGAAAATTCAACTTCTACAAAGATTCTTAGAAGCTTAGCGGGCAATATGAACGTAGGATTTATATGAAACACGTTTTCTACCTCTATATTTTGGTTCAGATAATCCTCCAGAAAGGTTCATCGGCTAGGAGTTTGGATTGAAAAGAATGTCATCTTCATGCAAGACTTTGCCAACATGAATATGATTCCATGTTTTTTCATGATTCAAAGGAAGAAATAGCCTGCATGGGATCTATGACAAGTGAGGTTCGAGTGTCATCAAGTTACTTTGCCCCCGGTTAGGATCCTGTCCGCCTCCTTGTGGCCAAACCGACTTTGCCATTTCATCATATGATAAAACGGGATTAAGGGGTCATGCTATTTTTATCATAAGATCCTCTCGAGAATGCATTGCGAATACCAACTCACACAAATGATGGTTTTTCATTTTTTACACTTTCATTAGAATGATAAGTTCTAATATATCTCATTATATATAATTTATGTGTCACATGTCTCGGAACATCATGACTACTACTGAAATTGGAAATTTTGGGTTGGAAGAAAATTCGACCAATATGATGGATAAGGTCATCCAATTGTGTTGATTTTTTGTCTGGAAAATCCTTGATAAAGGTTCCTAATGGACAATTTGGACTTGAGATTGAATGTTTTCTACTTCAATATATTGTGGTCAAGGTAACATTCTAGAAAGGTTCATTGACTGAGATTTTGGATTTCATTTTTATTTTTTTTTTAAGAATTTCTTCTACTAGTGTATACGTTAGGGCAGTTTGGCCCAACAATAAGGCTTATCGTTAGCGTCCCTGGTGGCATGGGTTTAAGTCACAAAAACAGCCTCTCCAGAAATGGGGGTAAGGCTGCCTACATCTTGCCCTCCCCAGACCCCACGTTAGCGGGAGCCTTGTGCACTGGGCCGTCCCTTTATATATATATATATATATATATATATATATATATATATATATATTGAGCTAGATGAATGGCAAGACTAGAAATGATAAAGAATGCATTCATGGGAACTTAAGCTTCACATTGATAGGTGACAAGATGAGGGGAAGTTGACTGAGATGGTTTGATCATGTGCAATGAAGACCAATGCCTACACTAGTGAGAATTGATATGGTACAAGTTGAAGGCTATATATGGAAAGTGGAAGACAAAAAAGATTTGGGTAGGTAATGAGAAAATACTTAGCGAGTTTGCTTTAACAAAGATGTGGCCAGGGGTAGAGTGGAATGGTGGTTCATTAGACAACTCTAAATAGTTGTGTCAAAGCCTTGTTGATTTGATTTGAGTTCATCATATTTCTCATGTGTTTATACATGAGTCAAATCATTTATGCTATAAATTCGTTGTCATGATTTACATACACAGAATTTTTAGACCACTTCATTTTTCTTCTTTTGATAATTTGTTTTGGGCTGCAGCCATGTTTTTGTGCTTGTCAGTGGCTAAAATAAAGAATACTAAATAGGTGGGTACGTTCTTTGTAGACCTATAGCTGATGTGAAGCAGGAAAAGTAACATTATGAGTTTCAGTAGCTAATATTTTGATCTTCTCTTTGCAAAGATGTCCACAAATTCGTATCTTTGCAACAAATTTATGCTTTTGATTCACAAACCACTTCTATTCTGGAGTCTTTTCAGCTCTATCCATTTACCAGTCAAGAAAAGGTTTCTATTAGGCTTTATTCTTGCCTTAATATTCACCTTGTTTTAAGTAATCTTATTTGGAATCTAGATATCTCTGATAATTAAACTCATCATGTACAATGTTGCAGAATAGTTTTTTCCATGCTTAATCACCTTAAATCTAATTTATTGTAAACAAGTTGCTACACCTTTGTGGAATAGAACTTGTTTCATACACAATGACATACAAGACACATATAAGGGAAAAAAGAAGTGTTGATCTTCTAATACCCAGGTCATCTGATGCAAAACCCCGGAAGGGAATTGGAAAACACCTCCTGGTAGATCTCTTAGAAAGATAATCAATAAAGAACTTGAAGAGTGGCACTGGCCCTAGAAATGCAACTGAAGAATGTAGAAAAGAGTACTATCCCGTGAAATTTATTATGTTTGATACTATGTGATGCTGGAAGTATCAAGGAAGTGAGAATTCAAGCAACATAAACTAAAACCCAGCTATGGGAATCAAAAGAACAAGGATTTTAAACAATAAACAAAAGAGTTCAATAAATTTATAGAAATAGCAAAACAAAATATATTATGAGTAAAATTTAGTGAGTAAATTAGTAGCTGTGGTTTCATAAAAAAATTAAGTAGTAGTTGTGGCATGTAATTAGTATTTTTTCTTTTCTTATAAAAAATGGAATTGAAGAATAGAAGTTGAGTTGAGGTTATAAAGAAATTGCGTAGAGGGATTCAAACTGAATTTTTAAATCAAATAATAAGGAAATCATAACTAAGGTTTATGGTAATAGACATTCAGAAAGTAATTAGATAATATATATGGAAAAATAGAAGAGGAAAGACAGTTTGCTCCTATAGATTATAAGCAAAGAGTCCATATTCAGCTATCACTGCTCAGGTAGGGTAGTTCAAGTGTTGGCGACTACACCAGACAGTTTTAGCACTTTGCCACCAGATCAAGCTTCAGATGATTGATGAGATCCTCATGTCTATGTACAAACAAGGTCTCTACCACTGATTTCACAGTCTTTTCTACCAGTATTATTTCTCAGTTGATGAGGCTATTCAGGTAGCCCATTATATTGAAGATGATCTCTGGATCCTTAGGAAGACCTATGTAGATGCTAGTGTCTCTTTGAGTAGACAGACTAGCAAGGTTCAGCAGACCAGGATATCTTCTTTGCCCAGGACATTATATCAGTTTTCCCCATCTCGATTTAGAGGCTTAGAGGGATCAATATCTAAGCCAAAATGGGATCAGTGTCACAACTGCAAGGGTTGTGAGCATCATAGATCCCAATGTCCTAGCAAATTCGTGGGGATAGCAAAGAAAAGGCCAATGGAGGAGGATGACTTGGAAAAAGAATTTATGAGTCAATTGAAGAGATGTCCTAAAGGGTTGAAGCAATTAAGGTAGAGAAGGCTAAAGAAATGGCAGCCAGGGGATTCAAAGGATTTATACACCCCATGTTTGTTGTACAGGGGATGAGTCCAGTGCAATCAAAGCTGAAGCTGAAGCGCTCTATTTTTCCATGGCAATCTGCACCACATGTTGGATTAGGAATCCTTGGACCTCCACCTTAACTCAACAGGGTTGAGTTTTCCAAGAGGGGGGAATTGATGCGGCAACCCTTCAATGGCTTGAGAAACATCAACCACTTTGGAAACCTAAAGCTTAATTTCAGAAGAGGTATAAAGACAACTTACCAACCTTAACATTAGTTGCTGTGTTTTCTTATTTTAATTTATGTTTTTGAATTAAATTGGATGTAATAAGCTCACTAGAGCCATTAGTAATTGTCCTAGGGAGGTTTAGAAGCTTTAGGAATTTTATTTCATTTTATTTCTGATTTTTTTGGTATAACTGGCCGTACAACACTCCATGAGGGGTATTTGGGTCAAACTATAGAAAAATATTATAAATAGGCTTCTAAGCCTCTTGTATGAACGGTTTGTAATTGGAATAAAGAGAACTTGTTTTTGGGAACTTGGAGCTTGGAGCTTGGTGTCTTCCCTTGTATCCTGCATCAATAAACCCATTGGAATTAACACCACTGAAACTTTAGGAATCAGCACATGGAGAACTTGAAGGCATTTGTTTCACTAAGAAAAGAGAAGAGTTGGAATCTATATAAAATCCATATGCTATCAATGTTCTTTTGTATATTACTCCATTTCTACCATGTTTATAGACTCAATTCTATTAATACCAAGAAGATTCAAGAAGCAACTACAGAAATCCTTAGTTCATAAAAATATGTAATCTCCATTACAATTAAATCCTACTAGTATGACCATAACCAATGTGGGAGTGTATGGGATCACTAAGAATAAATTGGATGATCATGTGGGGCCCACTTAAAGTTGTTTCTAGGTTTATTAGGTTTTATTTAATTTTGAGTTGTAATCCCATAACTTGCTTTTAGCCCAAATTTTACAAGTTCAAAACTTTCCCAAATTTTACATGTAACTCAACATGTGACTGTAAGCCTCATTGTTGGTTGTAATCTTGTGTCACACCTCATCATGAATACCTTTTTGTATTGCACAAAATCATCATTGATCACACTAGGTCTTGCCTCAGGAGGCAAAGGTACTAAATCAAGTGGCTTTTGGGGTTGAACACCTGTCACAACCTCAAAGGGAATGCATCCTGTACCCCTGTTGACAAACCCATTATAGGAAAATGCTGTTGTAGGAAGTATGAGATCCCAGTTGGCAGCAGACTCATTCACTTGGCATATTAAGAGATCTCTCAAACTCCTATTAACAACAGTCTGAGGGTGAAAGGAAGAAGATAACTTGAGATTGGTATTCAATATTTGTCATGGCGTATGCAAGAAGTAACACATAAACTTTATGTCCCTATCAGAAATGATAGTCTTTGGCAAACCATGTAGTCTCACAACCTCCCTAAAAAACAAGCGTGTGATACTGTATTATTGGTTTTACTACATGGTATCAAGTGAGTCATCTTTAAGGATCAAAGTGAGCAAGATAATGAAGATTAATTTCGTAGTCTTGAAGTTGACAAAGGGAGTCATCATGGTCTTACTTCTAATACCTAAGTGTTGATTTGGCATTATGATGAAGTTGTGAGGCCCACATAGAGTTAGGCTGAATGTGGTTATGATGAAGTTGTGAGGCCCACATAGAGTTAGGCTGAATGTGGGGACACCGTAAGATGTTTCTAGAGTTTCAATAATGCTGAACGACTGTGTGGTATATGCAGATTTATGTCTTCTTTTTTTTGGATATATTATAATTTTAGGGGTATGGTCTGGTTCTTTTTAGTTCTTTTTTTAATAGTTTTTTTTTTTTCATTTTAGTTTTTATGGAGTCCAGTTTAGTTGGGTTTTAATCTGTTTGGTTACAGCTGGTAGTTGTTATTTATTTTTTATACAAGTTGGACTTTTCAAATCTTAGACTAGTGAGTTTTGTTTTTTTCTAAAGGAATGATGAGTATCTGATGCGGGAATATATTTTGTCAAGAAAAAGAAGCTGGAAGATCATGGTTAGGCCTAAGCCCAAATGGAAGAGAGCTTGTGGATGGAATGTGAAGCTTTAGGGTCGTTTCCAAAAGGTTTCAAGTATTCTAGGGTTATTTTATTTTAGGGTTGTTTCTGGTTTTATTTTGGGGTTTATTTTCAGTGTATTCTGGCCCTAAAGGCCTTAGAAAGGAAATGTGAATTGCTCTGGCTTAGTATGTAATAAGGCATTAAATGCCAGGGGTTTTGATGCAATTAATAATTTTATTTACAATCAAAATAGGAGTGCTAGTTAGATTAGGAGTCTAGTGGTTCAGGTCTATATAAAAAGTGGTTAATAGATTGTAATCAGTTTTGACGTGTTGGAATAAAGAATTTGGGTTTCGGGAAGTCCACGATTTTGGACAGGTACTCTTCTCTCTTCTCTCTCTCATCTCACGACACATCTTTCTCTTTCTTCTAATTTATTCTCCCTTCTCTTCGCTAGGATTTCTTCTTCTTCTCTCTTTCTTTATTATTTTTTTAATCTTCTTTCTTTCTTGATGCTTGTTTTTTGAATATTGTTCTTGCTTTCTGATTTCTTGATTTAAATCTATCAATATTAATTCTTGAATTAAAGAATTACCAAGAACTAACAAGAAACATCCAGATTCTTTCAAGATTTGATCTTGATTGTTTTCTTGATTTCTAAAACCTGAACATAGACCTGTTCCTTCTTTCCCTTGGCTATTTCTCCTCAAGAACCATTAAACAATATCAAGTATCTTTCTTGATTTGATTCTTGGAACCCCAAAAAATATCAAACTTTGAAATTGAATATTTCATTCAATTTTGATCCAAAATTTATGAAATTTGGACCATAGAACCTTCAAGGATGTCAGAAC
>JAOXJP010146369.1:0-13221 GCA_025762735.1 Platanus orientalis | reverse complement strand
AAATACATATACATATAATGTAAAACCACTTTTCTTTACAAATTAAATTAGGGATTTCTAAGATCCTAGCATAATATGGCAAGATCTCAGCACAAATCACTACAAGAGTTAGGGTTTCTAAGGTCCTAACAAAGGTCTTCACAAACATACGAGAAAACGTTCATAGACTCAAGATTTAACCATTACAAGACTTCTAAGAGCCAAAGAACAAACAAACATGCAGCAAGTTTTGTATAACTACTTACTCAAGCCTCTCCTCCTACTTGCCAAGAAGATCTTGGAGAAGAACCTTATTTCATTTCACTCTATTCTTTATAAAATGAAATGGATCTAGCATTATAAAGATGAAACTAAGAAGAAAATAAACTATTATAGCAAGATTTTCAAGTCTGTGAGTGAAACTTACCAAATTGGGAAAAACCTCATTCTTCCTTTCATAAGCTTCTAAAATCTCTTTAATATTTACTCCTTTTATTCTAAATGACTTAAATGAGGGTTTATAGGTGTTATAACTCTTCCAAGATGAGATCCCACATATGTGGGGGTCCAATGGATGCAAACCACATTGAAAATGGTAAGAAAATGTAATTTTCATAACTTTTCAGCATTTTTTGGGTTGTAACTGATTACCAGATTTGTAATTGATTATACTTGTAATCGATTACAAATCCCATAATCGATTACACTTTTAATTTATTATAAATCCAATAATCAATTACAAAAATCCTAAGGATTTCACCCCATGTTTGTAACCAATTGCAAACATGAGTTACGCCCCGCCTTCAAGATTTTTTTTAGCATAGACACCTCACAGAAAAAACAATCACAACTTTCTCTATAAAACTCCAAATTATGAACCGTTTGAGGTGTTGGAAAATAGATTTGAAGACCTTTCTAAGAAGGCATAGTTAATCATGTAATGCATTCGGGATTGGTGTCAGTGGGCCTAGGAAGGTACCCTAAATATGTAATTAAGATAACTTTCGAATTTGACAGGTTTGAGGCCCAACTTTGGTTCTACACTTCTAACTTTATCCAAAAGGTTCCTAAACCACTCTAAGGTTTATTTAAAATATGTGTAATAAAAAGTTTATCCTTATGGAGGAAATTACAACTTTACCCTTCAAGGAACTCGATCTTCCTGGGATCATCCTTTACGAGATGATCACTGAGGGAGACCGGGAGAATACGATGGTTTCACTCCCTTATGATCTCATGATAATGCATATCCTGCACTCTCTCGACATTCTGTATGCCCCTACCAAGGACTTCATCAATCCTATGGGGGATATCAACGAGGCCACTCTGAAGAAGATGAAAATTTAGGGAGCCGGTTCTTCTCGCCTCAAAGGGGCTGCTACCTCTGCCAATGCTATGCTCTAGACTTTGATATTTGCCTCCAAATTTCTAGTCTTAGGTCTCAAAAAGATGGAGTGGTGAGCAGACAAACTCAACAAGAATTATCTTGTTATTACTTAATACTTACAATTAGTGGGCACTGATGTGGAGGTGTCAAGCCTATCTCACCATTGCCCGAGTTTCATTTTGGGGACACTGGCCCCAAGGATGATGATCATGATAGCACTGCAAGCGATGATCTCTCTTTCGATGCATAGGACAGTAGTTTAATCCTAGTATAGTTATTTTTTTCAGTTGTTACATCATGGTTCTTTGAACCAAAGTGTATGTCTGCTACTATGTAAGTTTTTTTTTATTGGGTTAGGACTATTAGTACTTTGTACTCATTTTGTCTATCATGGTCCCCCACTAATGTATTTCTTCTTGCATATCAAATGAATTCAGTGTTTTAGTTATTATGATCTCTATATGTTTCTTTATCTTGCGTATCTATGTGCTTCTTTCGTATGTTGCACTTTATCTATGATCACTGTCCATTATGCCACATTATCTGATCTATATGCATATTTGCCTCTTTCCCCTCTTGCCATTTTCATGCCAAAAGGGGGAGATAGTACAAAAAATGCAAATTGCTATATGGGGATAAAAGTTAGGGGGAGTATGATGTATACATGCGTATGCTTTATGTACATTCACTCTTGCATATACATTAGTGCTTTTGGTTTATATTCTCACATCTAAAAATAACTTGAGATGGATATGAACTTTGTGATGTAAGTTGGTAGGTATTGACGAGCCCAAGGACCAAGACGGAGTTATTGTGCTTCTTTGAAGACTTCATTTGATTCCCATATTTTGAGTCCTTTCTTTGTATTTATTTGTAATCATTTGAAATTGTGTTATGTTAAGCCATGTATTATTTTCTCAATTTCATTCCTAGTCTTGTTGTATAGGCCTAAGTCTCAAAATGTAAAGTGTCTATGAGTGTCAAGTGTGAAGACCATCACTAAGACAAGGAACATGTCCAAGTGCTTCAAGTCACATGCAAAGGACACCAGAAAACCGCCAAGAATTACCATCAAAGCCATTTCGTGCTCAACAAGGTAATTAAGATCAAAATGGTTGATGAATGTGTGTGTTCACAAGACCCTTGAGACCATGGTTGACCTTATAAGAGAGTTACAAGACTCATAGTAGCCTAAACATATGCAAAGGGACTAGCAAAAAGCCAAAATCCAAGAAGTATAAATGAGGGATTACTAGGCAAGCCCAATCAATTGGGGGGTATCCCCCGATCGAGCCTGGTAGCCCAATTGATCGGGCATCCCCTTGATTGATCAATGTGGCCCAGTCAACTCAAACGGTCACTTTTTTTTTTTTTTACCTTTGGGAGCTCCCCATTTCGAATCCCTCCTGCATAAAACTTGGATTTTAGGGATTTTAGAGATTGAACACTCTACTAAACACTCTTGAAAGATCATTGAGCTTACTACTTTTAATTTTCATAAAAAACCTAAGTGCTCTTGAACTTGTGAGGAAAATTTTCTAAAGAGAGAGAAAGTGAGCAAAGGCTTGGGAAGCTTAGGTAAGCATATCCATTCACCAAGTCAAAGAGAAGGGCTCTTGAATCTTCAAGGAGCCAAAAAACAAGTGCCCTTGAGTCTTCAAAGAGCCTTAGAGAGCTAGAAACCTACTTGGGGTCCTTATTGAGAGCTCTTCACATTGGTGTGAACAAATTAGTAACATTTTCCTAGTGAGAGGCCGAGCACCACATCCAACAACTTCAATCTTCACTTAAGGATGTCCGCGGGAGACACCAAACTTGAGGCACCCACCAAAAACACCGAGTACGGATTTCGCCTTCATCGGAGACATTGGAGGTGTCATGTACTCTATAGAGTAGAATTGGTAAGTTTGTTGATTATCTTGTAATAGTTAGCTTTGACTATTAGTAAAATCAACACACCCCACCGTGTGCCGTACCACTATACATCTTGCTTCTCTTGTGGTTGCATGCTTTGTGTTTGACTTAATAATTCCCAAACTTGGATTTATGCACAAACACTTTCATTGCACTTGAAGTTGGAACAATTGAGCTTACTATCATACTAGTTTATCTTGTGAGAATACTGTTTTGCAATTTATAGGTTATTGATTACTTTGAATCTTCATTCTTGTAATTGAACTTAAGTAATCACATTGAAAGTAATTGGGGTCAACTTGAAGTAATTTGTTATAAACAACAAGAAAATTGAAAACATTTAAAGAATCCTATTCACCCCCTCTTGGATAAACCGGTATAGAATTTCAGTAATGAGTCAAGCTTTGCCTAGCTCAACTCAGTCTCATCACATGAAGGCAAAGCTTAGGCTCATGACAAGCTTGAGTTTCTGAGCTCATGCTCACTCGTTGCCATCCTTACTTCTTGTCATATGACTCTCACCAATGGAAAACTTGGCCTATTGAGAGGCTCTCTTCTTTGTTACTGGGGCTTAGCTGCGTGCATTATGATATCTATCGTGGGAGGACCGAAAATGGACAAATCTTTAACAATATTACTCAATATGCTCAAACCAATATGTTTTAGAGAGAGAGAGAGAGATCAAAACCCTAACCCCAATTGAACAAGAATGAAGGAAGCAGAGAAAAACCCTAACCCTAACCGACAAAGAACAAGGAGAAGAGTTTTTTTTTAATTACAAATTATCCTTACTTAAAAAAAAAGTGAATTTTAGGTCACTTAACATCGTTGTGAATAAAATCATGATTTTGAATTCCAAAATAGGCTTTTTAACTCGATCTCAAATTTGGGTAAAATATGAGCTTAGTCTTCACCAAGTGCCTTCACATGGAATAAAAAGGCCAGGGGTTAGATGCAATTTCGAATTCCCATCCATTTTATTCCAGCCGAAGTCATTTTGTGTCCTTTACACCATCCTGGACAAGAAATTTGCTCCCTTATAAAAAAAGTCAGGATGTACCTTCACCCTCTCATAGGGGGTGTGGGCCCAACACAAAAAGTGCATGGGGCCCACACCCCCTATGAGTTGGGCTGCAAGTTATTTGAAAAATGTCAGTGATCCGTCCACATCCGATCCGATCCGAAATAAGTTTATTTGGTCCGTTTATAAAAATATCCATTTATATTAGATAGGATAATATATATAAAAGTTTGGGCCTCGGCCAAGCCTGGGCTGAGCCGAGGTAAGCCCAAGCCCGGCCCTCAATAAAAGTTCGGGCCTCAGGCCGGGCTCGGGCCCTTGTTGGGCCTAGCTTGGGTCGGGCTTTTTTCGGCCAATTTGAGGGCCCGACAGCCCATGCCCACCCCTAATCCGGACTAGAATGCACTAAATCATCCATTTTGTAGATGGGTGAGGCTATTGGCACCCCCAAAAGTCCTCACCACACCCCCCCAAAATCCCATTTTTACCCCCTCCCCAAAACACCCCTCCTCCCTCTCTCCAAGACGCATACCCTCCCTCTTCGGCATTCTCTCATCTCTCTCCCTCCCTCTCTCTCTTCCACTCTCTCCTCATCCTCTTTCTTCCTCTTCTTCCTCCCTCTCTTGCATTCTCTCTCCTCTCCCTCCCTTTTTTTTCTCTTTGTTTTTTTTTTTTTGGTGTTTCGAGGTGCAGGTTCGGGCAGGTGCCCCTCTGCATGGACGTGGAGGTCCGAACAGGCAGGTTCCCGAATGAGTGCCTGCCTATTCGGACCTTCACGTCTGTGGATGTGTCCATTTGTTCCGACCTTCATGTCCAAGATGGGGGCCCCTGCCCAGACCTGAATCATCGAATGACGCAAAAAAAACTGAAAGGAGAATGAGAGAGAGAGGGAGAGAGAGGAAGAGAGAGAGAATGTGGGAGAGGGAGGAAGAGGAAGAGAGGGAGAAGAAGAGAGAGAAGGAGGGAGGGGAGGGGGAGAGAGAGAGAATGCCGAAGAGGGAGATGCGTCGGGGAGAGAGGGAGGAGAGGTGTTTTGGGGAAGGGGGTAAAAATGGAACCTTATTTTTCTGGGGTGTGGTGTGGACTTTTGGGAGTGCCAATAGCCCCACCTTTGTGGATTTGTCTCGTTCCCGCAACCTAATGACCAAACATGAAACCCTAATATGATGGCTTGTTTCTATTTAAATAGATCTCTTTCGCTTCGCTAAGACAGTTTTTCCTGAGGAGCTAGGGTGTATAAAGGATACAGACCTAGGGTTCTGGGTACGTTTACGTATAACCCCAAGCTCACAGTCCTTCCGCTTCAATGCGATTTTGGTTTTATTTCTCTCTAGAACAAAAAAAGTTAAATAGATTTGCGTGTTCATAGATTTTGTCTTTCCGTTTTTTCTCCTTTTCTGCTATGCTGGGTTTTGTTATTAGCTTTCAATTTTATTTTAATTTTTTGCAGGGATTAAATGTAAACATCAACAATTTCTCCATTTTCGCTTATAAAGAGACAAAAGATAAGGTTATCCATTTTCGCGAACATTTCAGAGATTGTATAATCAAGTTTTTGTATCTGTATTCTTTATGTATTTTCATTTACGAGAATTTATGTTTTTTGTTAGTTTGCAAAAAAAACTTGTATTAGATTGCAGATATTATTATTAGATCATACTAGTTTTATAAAAATGGAGGTAGAAACTCTCGAGATTAGATTGCTTTTAGGTCATGTAAATTTTTTTCGATGGGTTCGCAAACAGGGTACGGTATGCTCACTTGGGTCGTAAGTGTATGTGTATGTAATCATGTGCATGTTCATTTTTCAGTTGGATCGCATAGAAGATTTGATAATCTCCATTACAGCATTTCACTCCTCTCTCTCTATCTCAAATAAACAATTTCTAATTTTTTTACTAGGATGCCAGATCTCTCTCCTCTGTCTTGATAATTATCTCTTCTCTCTTTTGTTTTTCTTTGCCTGTTTAATAGTAAGTTCGTGGTTGAACGCTTGAACTGGCAATAACTTACCTAAAACTTGTTTATTTGCGATAGCGAATTTTGATATGGAAGCCCCCCCACCCAAGAACTAGCAATCTGTCTTGATAATCTTCTCTCGTTTTGTTCATGGATTAGTTACATTGCACAAGTACAACGGCTCCATGTATTCTGGGTTACTGGTTGCCTAATTTCAATGTGCAAAAAGTAATTGTGGGGATCCGCTTTGCAGATGGACTAACATGTCTTCCTGCCTGTAATTGCCCCCATACTACTTTCCTTGAAAGGATAAATGCTTATTCTGTTCATTAACATATGGCCATTTTTGCATGTGGTGATTAATAATGGCTTAGAGGTTCTCTTGTTTGACTCATTGCTGGTGGTACTCTCTACTCGGTCGCTATTGCATCATAGCTCCTCAATAGCTTCATGCAAGTATTTATATTATTTCTAGTTCCTTCAAGAGTGTTCTCCATATGGCTATTGATCTAATGCTATTTTTCTGCATTTTGCTTACATTTCACCTTATCTCAGGTCAAAGTTGTCAAGAGACACGGTTCTCAAGTAAAGAATTTTTCTTGTCCTTCTCACAGTAGTTGCATTTTACACATCATTAAACTATAAATTGCAATCGAGTAAAAGAACTTGTCGTGCTGAAACCAATTCAGCTTGGCCAGGTACTAGGTCAAGTCCCTTTAACTACAAATCTTAAGTCTCAGTTGTATTTTTCTGTCCAAGCTGATGAGTGTTGGATATGCAGTGTGTCATGTAGTCTTTATTAATATTTTTGAAGTCGGCAATGGGGTTGCAAATGGGTTGGGTTGGCCTTAAGCCTCAACTGTTCGGCTAGTCTTGTGATATTTCTGGTTGGGCTGAGATTGCACAGGCCTTAGTTCAACCTGAATGAAAATACATTTATAATAAAATGTTTTATTTACAAGCTTAAATCAGTAATTCTCAAGATTTGTACGAATCCCAAAAAAAAAAAAAAGAATGGAACATTTCAAGGTAAGTTTTTATGCTTTAAAATTTGATTTTTTATTTGTTTTTGCAAGAATAATAATACATTAACATGAATAGATGTTAGATCTACTAATTTCATACAAGAAAAATTATTAATCTTTTGTTTAAAATGGACTTATGTATTTTGATAAATATATTAAAATTAAAGAATAGAAAATAAATATTAATTACAGATATTGTAGTAGAACAAACAATAGATTTGTGTTTGGGATCAAAACCCATAGACCTATGGTTGTAGTAGATTAGAAAGAACATTGAGTTAGAACTTTCATAGATGCTACATGAGAGTTTACCAAAATAGAAAAAGATGTGAGTTTGAAACAATTCTTTGTGTCAAGATATGTTGCACAAGATACAATAAAGATTTATGGATTTTGAAAAGTCTTCTCTAATAAAAGACATTGGAATCCTTTTTTTGTGGGTTGGGATTTCGTAATAGCATGTGAAGCTTGAATCATGCTTCATCCTTTCTTACATTAGAGGAAGACTCACTATATGAAAATAGGAATCCAAGAGTTTTTAAGTACTCCTAAATACTTTGAAGTATTTTATATTGGGTTTTTTGCCATTCCAAATCTCATAGGCCTTCATGGATGTACCGGGTATTAGATAGACTTGATTTGAGACATAATATGCGGTGTTAATTGCTTCCGTCCAAAACCTTTTGACCAAGTCTTTGTGTTAAGCATAACATTGGTTATGTCAATTAATGTTCTATTTTTTCTTTCGAGTACCCCATTTTGTTGGGGTGTCTTAAGAGCGAAAAATTCATGTTTGATGTCCATTTCATTGCACCATTTTAAGAATTTATGGTTCTTAAATTCTCTTCCATAATCATTCTTAATCCTCTTTATGGTGAGTTTCTTTTTGGTTTGCTCTCATGGGCTTTCATGGATGTATTGGGTATTAGATCGGCTCGGTTTGAGACATAATATGTGGTATTCATTGCTTCCACCTAAACCTTTGGACCAAGTCTTTGTTACTAATCATAACATTGGCTATGTCAAGCAATGCTCTATTTTTTCTCTTGACAACCCTATTTTGTTGGAGTGTCTAGGAGCAGAAAATTCATATTTAATGCCCATTTAATCGCACCATTTTAAGAATTTGTGGTTCAATTTTCCTCCATAATCATTCGTAATCCTTTTTGTGGTCCGGTTTGCATTCTCTTGCACATGTGCATAAATTCATCAAATGTTTTTGACTTCTCTTTTAAGAATGTTTCTCATGTATACCTAGAAAAGTCATTAACCACCACAAAAAAAAATATTTCTTTCTTCTTGAACTTTTTATCCTAGTTGGACCAGATAAGCCCACTTGTAGTAACTCTAGGAGTCTAGTTGTCCTAATTTGAGTTACCTTTTCGTGAGAGATTTTGGGTTGCTTCCCCATTTGATAATTTTTGCAAATAGGGTTGTCAACCTTGTATAAAATAGGTAGTCTTTTGACTAATTTCTTTCGGCTTAACCTAGCAAGGTCCTTAAAGTTGATGTGACCCAACCTTTGATGCCAAAAGTTTGTCTGATCGGATTGAAAAATGAGATATGTTTCCAAATCATTTTTAATAGGTTTTATGATATAACAATTATCACTTGTCCTCATTCCCTTTACAAGTGTCTTTCCATTTACCTTTGTCTTTTATTTTACATTTGTCTTTTAGTAAATTGAATTATATATTTTTTGTCACAATTTTGACTAATACTAATCAAATTGTGTTTGAGGCCATGCACATAAATGATATCATTTAATTTAGAAATTCCGGTTACCTCTACAATTCCCTTTCCAACAATTTTTGTGGAATTTTTATCACCAGATGTGACACTTTCTTCTTGTTTTTCAACAATGTAGGTAAACAATGAATTATCACTGGTCATATGTTTGGAACAACCACTATCAAGATACCACATTGATGTGTTCCCAGCTTTTCAAGTCGTTTGAATGACAAGAGATTTAAATTCATCATTCTTTACCCAAGTTTTCTTGACCCATACTTATTTCGTCTTTGCTTGCTTTTGTCAAGACATCTTTTTCTTGTTCTCAAGATTTTCATTTTCAACTCTTTGAAAATAATTTATCTTCATAAATTTCTTTTCATTTTGTTTTCTCTTTACATTTTGAAATCTTTGAGATTTTAAGTCATTAAGTCTCTTCTTATAATCTGTTTTCATATGATCATGCAATCTACAATAATAGCAAGTAATTTCTGGACTTCTAGATGTAGAGACATGACTATGGTTATACCAAGTGTTCTGTCTTCTTTCCTTATTCATAGGGGTTTTATCTTTGAAGGAATAACTGTGGTCATACCAAGCATTCTTTCTTCTTTTATTGTATATGGAGGCTTTACCCTTGAAAGAGGATGGTGGTTTGTTACCATATGACATATTTGATCTTGAAGTAGATGCATGAGATGCATCCTTGATCTTTCCTTTAAAGGAAGAGTTTTGTCTTCTCATAAAGTCTTTAGGCTTTTGAGAAAAAGTTTGACCTTCATAAGGATGAGATTGCCTTTCATTATAGGTCTTAAGCTTTTTCTTAGGAGCTTGAGGAGGGACATGAGCCTTTCCTTTAGTTTTCACAAAAGCATTTTTTGAACATTGGTGAGTGGGTGGATCAATGTTTATGAAATTATATCTAAGATCACTCCTATCACCATATTCCTTGACCATAGTGAGCATTTTCTCATGTTTTTCACTTCCTTGAATAAGAAGATTAATTTACTTTTTTTTTGTACTCCTCAAGTTCCTTCACTTGAGACTCAAGTTCCTTTGATTGATTAAGTAGCTTAACCACTTTATTAGCAAATTTGGAACATGAGAGTTCTAGACTTATTCTTTTCCTTTAAGGTTTTTATTTTCTCTTTAAGTTTGAGAGTCTTTTGGGATAAGTTGTCTTTTTCTTCAACCAACTTCCTTTTCTCAAATTACCTATTTTCTTTTTTCTATATTTAAAATCATTTTGGATTCATTTAATTTTAGCTCTAGACTCTTTACCTTTTAACACATTTCTCATTTTTTTCCTTAAGGAGCATTGTATACTCATTGTCATCATCATTCTCTTTAGAATAGTTTTGTTGGAGTTGAAAAATTGTACACTCCAAGGATTTTGTCTTTGTGGACAACTCCTTGATTTCCATTTTCAATTTATTGTTGGCTTTTTCCAACTCATGGTTTCCACGAAGAGTTTGTCAAAGGCTTCATGGATGTTTTCTTCATCATCATCCTCTTCCTCATTATCACTTATGGATTCGGATAGTGAATCCAAGAATGTACTCAACCATGAAAGCTTTGATCACATGTGAGGTGTCATCTTCACTATTTTGGGACTCACAATCTAACTCTTCTGAGTCACCATCTCAAGTAACCGCCATTGCTTTGTCATTGGGTTTTTTTTTCTTCTTATTAGCATAATCTTTGGCAAAATGGCATCGGTCTTTGCACTCATAGCAAATTATATCATTCTTAGGTGTCTATTTTCTTGTAAAGTTTGAGTTGGATCTTCTAGGTTGTTTGTTCTTGTAATCCCAAGAGTTCTTGTTAAAGAATTTCTTAAATCTTCTTATTACTTTTGCAAATACCTTATCGGAATCTTCATCAATATTGGGAGATTCTTCTACTTTGAGAGAAATACCTTTTTTCTTATTTGTAGGTCTTAATTTTAATTCAAATGTTTGAATTGACTCAATCAATTCTTCTATTTTTATTTTGTCAAGGTCTTAACATTTTTCTATGGCCATTATCCTAAGATGGAATTTCTCGAGAAGGGATTTAAGTATTTTTCTAACCACTTTAGTGTCTTTTACGTCTTCTCCTAGACCTCTCATGGAGTTAACGATATCTTGGAGTCTAGTATGAGAATCTATTCATTTACTTCCATGCACAAGGATTCAAAACTTGAGGTGAGCCTTTGAAGCTTGGATTGCTTCACGGTGTTAGTCCCTTCATGAGTAACCTCTAAAAGGTCTCATGCTTCCTTAGCCATCTATATGTTATGAATTCATCTAAATTCTTCCAGTCTAAGGCCACAAACAATACATTTAGTGCTTGGTAGTTAGCACTATAGGCATTTTTGTTGTTTACATCCCAATCTTTTCTTCCTTTGTGGGTTTCTTGTAACCTTTTAAAGATAAAGTTTCAAACACTTAAGTCCAATGCTTTGAGGAAAATGCTCATTCAAGCTTTCCAATAAGCAATGTTAGTTTCATCAAAGTAGGGTGGCCTAGAAGTGAAATAACTTTCGTTCTTAGAAGCCATAGATAGGTCTCTAGGATCAATGTATGTAGGATCAATGTATGGATCTAACTCGGGTTGTTAAGCCCAATAAGAGCAACCCTGCTCTAAGACCAATTGAAATTCTATCCTAGTTATTCCTGGAGGGTGGGTGAATAGGATCTATACAAAATTTTAATTCCATTAAGTCTAAAGTTAATCCAATGAAATTAATTCAATTAATCCCAAACACCTTACTACACTTATATTTTATTCTAAGAGTGAATTTCTAAAGTGTTCAATTGGCAATTAAGCCGACCCCAAATAGTTGGGATAAGGCTGTTTGTTGTTGTTGTTGTTGTTGTTGTTTTGTTCAATTGGCAATTAATTGCAAATTAGAGTATTCACAAGATGTTTGGAAGTGTAAGTGTGCTTAATTATATCAATTTGCAATCTAAGGGTGTTTGTGTAATCTCTCGCTTTGTATTAAAAGGGTAAAATTGTAGTTTTATCTCAATAAGGATAAAATTATCATTTCACATATTTAAACAAAGCATAGAGTGGTTTAAGAGCCCATTGGATGAAGTTCAAAGTGTAAAACCCAAGTTGGGCCTTAAACCTATCAAGTTTGAAAGTTATCTTGAATTCGCATTTGGGGTAACTTTACGGGTCCATTGACACCAATCCTAAGTGAATTAGAATACAAACCATACATCCTTGGAAAGATCTATGAGTCTACTTTCCAATGCATCAAACTTTGTATGATTACAAGTTTCCTAGAAAAAAAGTTATGACAATTTTTCCACAAGGAATCAGTGCTGACAGGCCTACAAATTTGTTGTCAATTCCCGAGCCCATTGACACCAATCCCAAAGGAATAAAATGGTGATCCATACCTTTTTAGAAAGATCTTGAAGTCTAGTTTCCAACTCAACAAACGACGATCGATTATGAGTTTTCTAAAGAGAGTTATGAGCATTTTCGTGAGAGGGGATAAAAGTTGTAAAACTCCATTTTGGATCAATCCAGGATCGAACTAGGACCTCTTTAGTTTCAGAAAAGTGTTCAAATAGTGTTTGATCGATTTAAATGACCCATATTGTGTTTTTTTGGGCAAAATCGATATTTATTCATCTTGGGTAGTGTGAGACTCCCTCAACTCGACCCCCAAATGAAATTGGGAAGTGTCAAAGATTTTTCTTATGGGGAAAAGAAAGGAATAACATGGGATTGAATTTAGTGGCTTGGAAGGAGGTTTGCAAACCAAAAAACAATGAATGATTGGGTATTAAAAGAGTGAAGGGTGTAAATAAAGTCTTGCTCTCAAAATAGCTTTGGAGATATGCGGTGGAACGGGAAAGTCTATGGAAGAAGCTGATTGTAGAGAAATATGGGGAAGCAAATTATTAGGAAACAAGAAGACCAATGAATTCCTACGAGGTGAGTAGTTGGAAAGGGATAATGAATCAGATGGAGGACTTTCAAAAAGTAGTTCGTGTGGAAGTGGGGTCTGGGAACAAAACGATGTTTTGGAAAGATAGATGGTGCTCTCAACATCCGTTATGCAAAGAAATTCCCCAAATTTTCAACATTACATCTGATAAAAATGCTTTGGTGGCTGATTACTGGAACTGGTTGGAGGATGGAGGTACATGGAGAGTAAATGTGAGAAGGAACTTGAATGATTGGGAAGTGGATCACATGGCAAG
>JAOXJP010146358.1:0-13221 GCA_025762735.1 Platanus orientalis | reverse complement strand
GGTTAAGACAAGCAATGATGACTCTCTCATACTTGAACTAGAAAGTCAAGTAATTGCACTAAATGAGAGAAACAGGGCATTAAACATCAGTTATGCTTAAATCACTAGAAAGTCCTTAGAGTACCTCAAGCAAATCAAGGAGCTTGAGGAGGACAAGAGGAAGTCATTCTCCCTGATGGCTCAAGGAAATGGCAAGTTAGAGAAGATGATCTCTATGGGAAAGAACCATGGTGGCATGATAAGACTTGGATTAAATTCAAATATCAATCATACTTCCTCCTCACAAAAGACTAAAAATGTCTCTGTGAAAGCCAATGGTAAGGTTATTGCACAAGCCTCCCATAAGGGCAAAGAGAAAGTGTCTTCCTCTTTGCACAAGCCTCCTATGGGGTTGAGAGGAAAGAAAACACTCAAGGGTAAGGCACCATTGAACCTAGGTGAGTTGCTTAAGACACTAAAACCTCAACCTTATTCCTATGCCAAAGTGACAGGGAATAGCTTTCAAGTCAACAAGGCTTCTTCCTCTAGAACATTTCATGAAAATGTCTCTACTTCTAGAAATCCCAAAGGACAAGATAGAAGAACCCCTCAACCCTCTCATACTCTGTCTTCTAAGAAGACATACTTCCAATCCAATGATCCTAGAAGAACAAAATCCTCCTCTCATGTTCAACCTTCTAGCATGAGAAAATCACACGCATATCCCGAGAAGACCAATCTTTACATGCTACTATTGTGGTCTAGATGGACACATCAAAAGTGATTGTAAAAAGAGGATGAATGGTATTAAATCCCAAAAAACACCGAACTTCAAGAAAAACACTTAATGGAAAAAATGTCAACAAGAAAAACTATTTTTAAAATGTTGAAAATATAAATCTCCAAAAGAAGAAGAATCTAGCACAACTTCAAAACATAAAAAGAAAAAGTCTTTAAAAAGTATGGGTTAGGAAGGATGAGCCAATGTGATTGGTCATCCATATGGCTCTAAGAGTCGGGAGCACATCAATGTGGTATTGTGATAGTGGGTGCTCTAGACACATGACCGGAGATAGGTCATTGTTTGTCAATCTTAAGGAAACTCAAGGTGGAAGTGTCACATTTAGTGATGGAAATATTGCCAAGATCATTGGCAAGGGAACCGTAGAGGTCCCCAATATTCTCACACTCATCAATGTCCTATTTATGCAAGGCCTAAAGCACAACCTAATTAGCATAAGACAAATCTATGATAAAGGCTATGGTATACACTTTGTATAGGATGGGTGTGAGCTTAAGGATAAGGGAAGTGATGAAATCCTTATCAAAAGGTTAAAAACTAGCGATAATTACTATGTCATAGAACCTAACAAGCATAAGTTGGATGTTTGTCTTATGTTTCAAAAGGATAAGACTAATCTTTAGCACCAAAGGTTAGGTCACATTAACTTTAGAGACTTATCTAGGCTAAGTCAAAAAGGAATAGTCAAAGATTTACCTAAGTTATCCCAAGTTGATAATCCTATGTGCAAAGGGTGTCAAATGGGTAAACAAACTAGAGTCCCCAATAAAAAGATAAATCAAATAGGGACATCTAGGCCTCTAGAACTTCTCCACATGGACTTGGTTAGTCTAACTAGAACAGAGAGTTTAGGAGGTAAGAGGTACTTCATAGTGGTGGTGGATGATTTCTCTCAATTCACTTTGGTAGCATTCCTAAGAGAGAAATCTGAGGCATTTGATGAATTCTTGAACTTTTTCAAGAGAATTCAAGTCGAAAAGGACCTCTCCATCAAACACATTAAAAGCGACTATGTAAAGGAATTTGAGAACTACAAGTTCTCGGATTTATGTGATGAGATGGGCATTGGGCATTAGTTTTTAGCACCAAAGACTCCCCAACAAAATGGAGTTATTGAAAGAAAGAATAGAACTTTTCTAGACATAGCAAGTTCCATGATTTCAAGTAATGATCTTGCCAAGAGGTTTTGGGATACAGCGGTGAGTATCACATGCTATGTCTCAAACCGCATCTTTTGTAGACCCAAAACTGACAAAACAACCTATGAAATCTGGAAAGGTAAGAAGCCAACTGTAAAAAATTTCAAAGAATTTGGCAGCTCATGCTACATCCTTAAGGAGAGGGAACACCTAAGGAAGTTCGATACAAAGAACAATGAAACTATCTTCTTAGGGTACTCTATAAATAGTTGAGCCTATCAGGTGTTCAATAAAAGGACTCTCACAATGGAAGAGTCAATCAATGTAGCTATTGATGATCATGAGAGTATAAAAAAATAAGCAAAAATACTTGTTATATTTTTTAACAATGAGCAAGAGTCTTCGCCTCGTATGGAAATCGAGAGATCCCAAAAGGATCAAGAAGAAGTCTCATCACAACCAAGCTCCAAGGATGAAGATGTCCATCCTCATCTTAAGGAGAAAAGGTCTACAAAAGGATTATTTCTTAATGATATCCTTGGTGATCTAAAGGAATGAGTGAGAACAAGAAGGCAAATAGAAAACATCTTAAGCCATTTGTATTTCACTTCCATGATAGAGCCTAAGAAAGTAAAAGAGACTCTAGAAGATCCGGGTTGGATCAATGCCATGCAAGAAGAGCTTAACCAATTCAAAAAGAATGATGTATGGTTTCTAACTAAGAAACCCTCTGATAAAAACATCATTGGAACAAAATGGATATTCAAAAATAAACATGAAGAACATGACACGATAATGAAGAACAAGGCCAAACTCGTAGCCAAAGGATATGCCCAGATAGAGGGCATAAACTTTGAGGAGACATTTGCACCTGTGGCCAGGCTAGAATCTATCCAGATTTTAGTGTTCATGGCAAGCTATTTGAAGTTTAAATTATATCAAATGGATGTAAAATGTGTCTTCCTACATGGTGTAATTCACGAAGAAGAAAACGTAGAGCATCCTGAGGGATTTGTAGACCCTCATATGCCAAACTATGTGTAAATATTGAAGAAAACATTGTATGTCCTAAAGTAAGCCCTCAGAGCTTAGTATGAGAAACTAACCAGGTTTCTAATGGATCATCACTTCGATAGGGGGAGTCTAAATAAAACTCTCTTTATTAAAAAAAAGATGGTCACATACTCATTACACACCTATATGTGGATGACATCATTTTTTGGTCTACTTGTGATGAGTTGACTCATGGGTTGGCTCATATAATGAAATCCAAATTTGAAATGAGTATGAAGGGAGAACTTCGATTCTTCCTAAGATTATAGATCCAACAAACATCTGATGGGATATTTTTAAATTAATCAAAATTTGCCACGGATCTAGTCTCAAAGTTTAGACTCAGTGATTCCAAACCAGCTAATACTCCAATAAGTACAAGTAAGAAAATCACAAAGGATCTCGATGGTGTCGACGTCGATCCTACTTATTTTTGGAGTATTATAGGTAGTCTATTGTATTTGACTGCGATCCATTTAGACATTGCCTTTAGTGTTGGAGCCTACGCTCATTACCAGGCTGCACTTAAAGAATCTCATCTAAAGGTTGCTAAGAGAGCCATCCATTATGTCTATGGGACTGTTGACTTTAGTCTTTGGTATCCATTTGATACCACTCCAGTTGTTGCTGGATTTTCAAATGCAGATTGGGCTGGCAATGTCGATGATCATAAAAGCACGAGTGGTGGATGCTTATATGTAGGTCTTATCTCGTGGCATAATCACAAATAAAACTTTGCATCTTTGTCGACTGCCAAGGAAGAGTATATTGCCGCTAGAAGTGGATGGACACAATTACTCTGGATGAAGCAAATGCTTAAAGATTATGAGTTTTCACAAGACAGGATGAACCTATTCATCAATAACTTTAGTGCAATCCAAATTTTTAAGAATCCGATGCAGCACTCTAGGACCAAGTATATTGATAGTCGTCATCACTTTATTTGTGATTTGTTGGAGCATAAAGTTCTATCCCTAGATTATGTGAAGATTAAGGATCAGCTAGCAGACATCCTCACAAAAGCACTAGATTTAAAGAGGTTCGAATACCTCCATGGTTCGATCAACATGTGCTCGATTCATTGAATCGAAAGCCAAAAAACCACATCTATGCATAAGGGGATTATAAGGAAGTAACCAAGGGAAATGGCTAAGAGGTGCCCAAAGGGCACCCAACTCCCTGTCCTGATTTTTCTGAATCAGGGCAATTCCATGGATGACCATCTGGCGTAGATCAAGCAATGTCAGGACCCCACTACCCATATACCTTCAACGGTTCCACTTGAGTTCCATGATGGGTCAGAGGACAGCGGGGATGTAGAAGAGTAGACCCTAAGACTTTGACATCCATGTATAGGGTTTAATTTTATGGTTTATCTTCTATATTGGGTCCTTTTACTCCCTCTCATGTACTTTTTTATGTATTTAAATATATGAGAGTTTCTATTTTTTGGCTCAAGTATCATATTTATTTTATTACATCTGTGATACATGTATTGCTTTTCCATTTCTTGTCTTATTCCATGACAGAAAGGGGGAGAAGTAGGCCATGAAAATACGGGGAGAGTTTGGATTTACGGGGAGTAAATCCAAGTCTTTTGAGTAATTGTAACATAATTACACAATTTTAAAATTTAAAATTCAATACTCAAATGCAAAATAAAGTGAATAAAGAATAATTAATCTAGTGAATCAATTTATTTGTGTTCATCATTCATATTTTACTCTCTTATGCACCAATTATTCACTTAGTAGTCTTGCTCTTTGATTAGGCATGTTATATATGATCACATCATATGTCTGCTTATGAGTGCTTCTTTATTTCACATTTTTCTGTACTAATATTGACTTGAGGAAGGTATGTTGTTTGTCAAATGTGTTTCAGGTTTATCATATCAAGCACACGTGCATTAGAAAGAACAAGGTTGTAGAGATTCCGAGCATTGGAAAGAACAAGGTTGTAGAGATTCCGAGCTTGAAGAAAGGGGGAGTGTTAAAGGCTTCACATTGAAGACATATTTGTGGCACATATTGTTGGAGTCTTGTAATTTTATTTTTTAAATCATTATACTCTATCCATGTATTTTAGGTTTTGTCATGGAGTTCCCAAAGGGGGAGATTGTAAATATATATGTTGTAAATTCCATAAGTAGGGAAATGCATGGGTTGATAAACTAGGCTATGACATGTTTAAGCTAGACTCTAGGGGTTCTTGTCTCTACAATATATGAAGATCATTCTTGAAGACCGAGAAGACTCTAAGGAAGTAAGCCAGGATTATGTGAGGACTAGAGCACCAAGTTTGCATCACTTGCGTCCTTTTGCATCTGCAAATGTAAATGAGGGTAAGAAATACTTAGAGAGACCCTCTAGGCCCCCAAGACCATTTTTCCTTGGATACAATTGGCCTAAGATCCATTAAGTCGAAATCTAGGGAAAGTGGAGCGCTCTAGGCAAATTTGGAGCTCCAAAGGTGGTGGAGCACTCCAAAATTGGCCTTAAGTGCTCTAAACCAAACTGGTTGCACATCTGCCAGTTTGGAGTGCTTCAAAGTGGAGTTTGAGCGCTCTAAACTCAAAATGGAGCACTCCTTAAATTCTCCGATTTATCACAACTGAGAGAACTACTCCTAGTGGAGCGCTCCAAATTGGGTGGAACATTTCAAAATTGAAATTTACATTCTGGTTTGTTGCCCATTTTGGATGATTCTCATCCAAGAGTTGTGGTAAGCCACGATCCCTATAAAAAAAAGAAGTTTGCTCTTCTAAACCTAAGGGTTTAAGGGCATTTGCGAAAGAGATTTTTGGGCAAGGAAAGAGATCTATAAGCTCCACTCTCTATACACTTTCACCAAGCTTACTATGAAGAAGAAGAGAGATGTTTCTCTCTCTTGAGGCCACAAAGGAATTCTCCTTTACAAGAGAAGAGATGAGGAAGGTTGAGGATGGTGCATCTTCACTTCCTAGCTTTCAAACTCTCAACCTTAGGGTTGAGATAAAGTCTTTGCTTCACTCTTGGAGTTTGATTTCATAGTAGTTTATTTTGTGGTTATATTGCATATTTAGACCACTACTACTTGTGAATCCTTTGAGATTTCATCTCCATAAGATATTGTCCTAGTTGAGCTTCACTTATACTTGCCTTTATAGAGGCCTATTCGGTTGAGTAACTACTTGTTTACTTGTCTTCTTTAGATGTGATCACACACGCCATTTTGTGGAAGCAGAGACTATACCATTTGTATATTTGGCTAGTAAGAGTCACTCTCTACATCGGGACTTAGTTTCCCTTGGTGACTACATTTGTATATTTGGCTATTGAAAGCCACACCATACATTGGGACATCGTTTCCTTTGATTGTACCAAGCATACCATATTTGGTTATTGAGAACCACTTTGTATTTAAACCCTTTACTTGAGTTAACGGTTGGAGATGCTATGACTTAATATAAATCCTTGGCTCGGAAACAACAAAGGTCGTGCTTGATGGAGATACCAAACACATTGTGTAAGACCTTGGCTCGGAGACAACCAAGACCGTGCTTGCCAGAGACACCAAGTATGTTAAATTAGGTTTGTTTATTCTTATAATCATTGTGATTGATTAATAAATTGAGTAGTTGAAAGTGGACGTAGGCCCCGATGTGGCAGAACTACTATAGATTCTTGTGGTGTGTGTGATCTTTGTGTGATTGTCACTTATATTTTCATACTTGCAATCATTAGCACTTGAACACGAAACACCTTATTTAAGTTGAATTAAAATTAAACAATTCTAATCAACTAAATTAAAATTGAAAAATGGGTAAAAGAATTAAAAAACTAATTATATCCTATTGACTCCCCTCTAGGATTATGCACTTAGAATTTTAGAAACCATATGAACGGTCAAGATGGACAACTACTTGATTGGTGGGAAGGGTAGTCAATGAGCCTAACTAGCTCAGTTTGGCTCAAGCTGGAGTCATTGAGAGCCGAGCTCAAGCCTTGTTTAAGCTGAGAGAGCTGAGTCTGGGCTTTGATTTAAGCTTGTTTCCTAAGTGAGTCCGAGCTGAGCTTCATTAAACTCAGCTCGCTAAAAGGTCAGTTTGGTTAAGAATTTATATATAGGAGAATGATTGCCAGTGTTGACATAGGCCTATGTAGGTGTGGTCATTGATTAATACAGTATGTGTTTTTGAATTTGGTCTCTTTTATTACACCTGAATGCTTTTTGAACCTCAAACACAACATGTGCCAGTTTATATTCACCATAAACACTAAGGACACTTTGGCATCACGGAACATTTTCTATATATATATATATATATATATATATATATATATTTATTGTGACAAGCAAGTGAAAGAGTTTCTGGCAATAACTTACAATAACATAGGATAAATTGGAGAGGAGGAGCGTTTTGAAGCGACCGAGATAAGTATCACTAATATAAGCACAAACAATCACCATTACCGCTGTAAGCCCCTCTTTCACGTTCACCGTTGCTGCAGCTTTTGGTAACTTCTCACCCCAGATGTCCTTAAAGTAATCTATCAAGATGAACAATACTGCATACTCCACAACGCTGTGGCTAAAAACCAAAGCTGAAAGAAGAATGATAAAGTCAAATTAATTCCAACCCCTATTACCTCTCAGTAAAGATAAATTGGTTTTGATAAAATTACTCAAGAAACTGTTATATATGATGGAGAGATCGAATTTGGGTTGATGGCAACGTGGAAGGTACAAGTAAAGAAAATGAGAAAGAATTCATTGCACATGACACAAGAACTTACATGGCCTACGTTTACATCCATACACAAAAACACAAAGATGATCAAGAAACTTCCACTATGACGAAGATTATAGTTATAAAAGTCTCCCAAAAAATCCTGTATATAAGGTTTACATATCTAGAACCAAAATTAGGATTTGAAATTGTTATTATCACAATGTATAATACATAAAGTAATTATATATTAATTTATTATTTTAAATTTTTTAACCAAACTGAACTTTTAGCAATCTTCACTTGAGCTGTGCTTGGCTCGTTGACAACCGTTCAGGGCCAAAACCCTAACATTAGTATCACTTGCAAACAAAAAGTCAAACTTAAGCGTTCCGGTAGGTGGTCGGGATAAGATTGAGACGACACAACAAATAAAAATCCAAAACCGTGAGAATTGCATAAGGCCCTGTCTGGTTGCCATCAAAGGGTGAGAAAATTTCAACTTTTTTCTTTTTTCATTCTAATTTTCTTTTCTTTCCTTATCCTTTCATGACAACCAGAAGGAATCAAGTATAAATGCTGGAAATTGACGCTTGAACTCGTTGTAGGATTCCCGGGTCCCTGGTCTGGAATTGCTTGGCTTTTATGTTGATAAAAGAAAACCAACCTCTAACTAACGCCTAAAACAGGGGGTTGAAAAACCGGTTGGATTTTAGAACTGAATGCCAATCTCAGATGAACAAAAACAAATATACCAAATAAATAGGAAAAAAAGTCAAAATGAAGTTTTAAAGGTAGAAACAAATTACTCATGACGAATAGGGCAGCCTTGCTAAATCCAAGATAATGTCGGACCCAATCACGGACGGTGAGGCAGAAGCCGCAGAACTTTAAGAACCAGTTTCGTATCATCATTTTGGATGGTAGAGAAATATATGTAATTATGCTGCTGATTCCCTTCCCCTCTCTCCTGTTTAATCGACAGATCAGGAAAAATGTAATAATAAAAAAGACAGTTAAGGTAAGTAAAAGAGAATTTAAGTTTTTTTTTTTTCTTTCTTTTTTAATTTGTTGATGAATAGATTTAAGTTTATTCTAACAAAAAACAAAAAGAAGATTCAATATAAGTAAGAACACAAACAAATCATCACACCTGAAAGATCATAAAACTGGTTTCTCTTAGAAGAATTAAAGTTACAAGCTCTGGTTCTGAAACTAGAAACAAGAGAGGGATATATCTGGTAATGGAATAGTTAGGAATGCTTTGATGAACATATAGTGCGACTTTTTAACTTATTTGAAGGGATTTCAAACTGTCTGGTAGTAGAAGCTTCAATGCTTCTTCGACCATAATGACAACGAAACACATCGGCAGTTTCACTGAAACGCGTTGGAGGAAAGCGCTTCTGCACCTCTCCGTGTGCTTCTTCTCCACCATTTTCATTGGCGTGATCTTATCAATCCAGTTTCTTGCAGTCCAAGGTTGTATAACTATCCCCGTTTCTTCTTCCTGCATTTTAATGGTGCTCTTCTTTGCACTGAGAAGGAAATGCAGGCGTTTCTTCCTGTGTGAATGTTTCGGACTATCCCCCGTTTCAGGTGAATACGGTTTCTCAACCGTGGTCAACCTGAGTTAAAATCGTCTACTAACACTTAAAGTGGAGTAAAGTGTGGAGTCGTCTGCAGTGTTACACGTATCCCAAAAAAAGTGAAAATAACCCATGCGTTTTGTTTTTTCCACTTATTTGGGATACATGTCGCACTGAAGACAATGCAACACTTTACCAGACTGTAGGAAACAATTTCAACAGCATAAGAAGAAGGCAATCGCCTTCCTAGAAGGTTTTGTCAAAACCTTTTCTTAAGTATTCGTCACAGAGAGTCACAATGCACATCCACGTCTCTCCTCGTTTCCATATCCTCTATCGTTGTTATTTATTAAACGGGTACAGACTACAGAGTCTACATCGCAGAAAAATGGTCACAAAGTTTACCGACATGGCAGAAATCCAAGTAAAATAAAATATTTAGGAAAAGGGTAATATTGGAAAAGCGGGTCTTAAAGTGAGTCAAGCCTCTCACAGTCTCACTAGGAGTCTAGCCTCGGCTGAGAGTTTCTTCACTGGTAGATTGTACTAGCATTTTACCAGGAGTAGGCATGGACCAGGCCATGGTAGGCCTAGGCTCAACCCTATTATTATAATGTGAGATTGGGCCTGGGCTTGGGCCCAAACCCTTTTTAAAAACTTAAGTTCAAGCCTGACCCTAATTAATTTATTAAGCTCTAGCCGGTCATGAATTTAAAAGAATATTAATTTTGAGATTTTGGTTTAAATTCAAGACCTAGAATGATTGTTTGTGTTGACACAAGGCTATGTAAGTGTGTCATTGATTGACACATGATATGGTTTTAAATTTGGTGTTTGTTTTTTACACCTGAACACTATTTTGAACCCCAAACACATGTGTCACCTAATAATTCACCATAAGCACTATAAACACTTTATCATCATAAAACATTTTCTTCCCAATATAATAGGTCATGCTCTAATCAATTGAGTTATAAGATTTTAATGGTTTTTAAAAGTTTAAAATACATACATACATACATGCATACATACATACATATATATACTAAAATTGTTTTCTATAAAAATTCATTGATTTCACCAAGAGGCAAACTCAATACCTTTTGCAAAAAACTAATTTTACAATCTGAGCTAAAATATTAATGATTTTAAAAGACTTATTATAATATATATATATATATATATAAGTTCGGGCTCGAGCCTCGCTCGGGTTGGACGGAGGTAAACCTGAGCCCGGCCCTAAAAAAATGTTCAAGTTTGGGGCCAAACTAGGGCCTTTGCTGGGCCTAACTTAGGCCAAGCTTTTTCTGGTTAATTTTTGGGCCAGACTTAGGTTGGCCTAACCCATGCCCACCCCAACTTTTAACCGATAATAATCTAATAAATTGCACGATCTTTAGTGGTTTGCGCAGAATGTCACCTTCATTACTGATATTCTAATTTTCTCCTTAGTAAAAAAAAAAAAAAAAAGCGGCAAATAATTTGCTCTTTTTGCCAGTGCCACTGTTTTAAAGACACATAGATTAAAAGGTGGGTAAAACAAATGTTGAAAAGTCAATATTTTTAAACCCCAAAATAACCGTGTCTTCTTCCTTAGCATTTTCCTTCCCTTCTTCTTCACCACAGTACACCATCTATTGCAAGTGACTGTTTAAGCAAGTGCCAATGATGGAGATGTAGTGGTGCAAAGACAACTAAAATCCTCTTTCATGGCCATGGAAGCTATCGATATGGCGGCCACTGAATGCAGGGCAAACTTCTGGAGCAACATGACTTCGTCAGTATCATGGTGTTGCTTATAATCGACTCCATCATCAGCTTCATCAAAGAGAACCGTTCCGGAAATGCAGCCATTGCTCTCATGGCCAGTCTTGCTCCTAAAAAACAAGGTGGGTTCTCCAAATGTTTAGCTATTTAACCTACAATTTTGATTCAAGATGTCTCCTTGATTATGACACCTAAGGTTCTCTATTTTACAAGCTCACATTCACATTTAACTCTTTGATTTCATGGCTGGTGATGTCAGGGATATTTGATAGCGTGGCCATTTATTGCAAGAAGATCTCAATTTTTGAAAATAAGGGTTTTACTCTTGGAATTATTCTTATTTTGATTCAATCCATGCAAGAGAAATCCATCTAGATCTAGATCAAGACCACCTTGAAATATGCTTTGAAGAAGCCAAATCCTACCACAATGAAGCTCCCTTTGGGGCTTTACAGGTGCCAAGAAGATAATACAAACGGTAGGGAACTAGGAGACATTGATGACAATGGTGCCGAGCAGAGTTGCGAAAATGGCATTTTGAACTCGAACTCTAATATCTAGCTTCGAAGTCCCATGCTGGTTTTGTCATTAGTTGTTTTCGTTGACGAGTGGTAGGCATTCTAATCGGATGGTGAAGAGATTGGGAAATGGCTCCTAAACCCTGAACGATTAGATTGGACAGAAACCAATGGGTTTATAAGGACAAGGAGAGAAGCTCAATGGGTGCCAAGGTGAAAAATAGCTAATGACAACAATTGTGTGATTTGGGGAAGAAGACGGTAAGAAGAGAAGGCGGTAAGCAGAGATACGAAGAAAGGAGATGGGGTTATTTTGGGGATTTAAAAAATTCATTTTTCAATACCTATTTTGCCCACCTTTCATGCTATGTGTCTTCATCAGCCCTTAAGCGGACAAAATTGGGGCATATGCAAAAGGAGCAAATTATTTTCCATAAAAAAATATTAATCAAATTAATAATTTCCCCCTAGATTTTGACCTTCCAGAGTCTTGCCCCCTTTAGTAGTTCTTCCCATTCTTCCCACATTCAGTGCACTCCCACTTGATAATGTTTCTTCTATTTTCTTTCTTTACACTTCTTCACTAGGTAATACACTCACCACATCATCAAATTTTAAGGTTTTTAAACCTGAAGAATTACTCAACGCCACAACCAGTCCATCATCACAACTCTCTATTAAGGAGGGTAGGATCAACAAGCCCTTAACTTCATCATCGAAGTTGATGGCTACTAAGGTCAATTTGTTATCTTGATTCTTTGAAAAACTTTAATTTTTGATTAATTTTCATAAAAATACATATCATAAACATTGTTTCTCCCATGATCACCATATGAAATACTAGGATTTAGTCAAGGTAGATTAAGAAGAATACCTCAAAAGTTAAACCGTATATAAGACGATGATCCAACCCGGTCTCCAAAGCACCCACACTTGCTCTAGAATTCTCTGTGCTTCTCCTACTTCTAGAAAAGTTATAGGATCCTATTTGGATGTGGATACCTCTTTATATACAGTATTTGAGAAACCAAAGTAACCTTAGGGGGTGTGGAATCCCTATGGGATTCTTATCCTTAGGCTGTGGGGCTCGGTATCCTTAATTAAGTCAAACTACATTAACTGCATTAAAGACGCTCTATATTTTATTAATTATAAATTGACACACTACTAATTGCAATAATCTCTATAACATATTGCAATTAAACTCCTAAAGATAAGAAAATAACAACGAGGCCCTTCCTTACAGATATTTCACAAATATGTCCTACTTCACAATATTCTTTGATGATTTTCAAGATGATAAAATAATCATTGTCTAACCCCTATGGTCATTAGAACATTATCATTAAGAACTTAATGAATCAATTGGACGTTTGAAAACGCTTATTTGATAAAATCATTTTCAAAATAAAATATATCTATTATAATAAAATTTTGAAAATATTTGACAAACACTTTATTAAGAACCACTAGCACTAGATTTTCATGTTCAATTAAATCACGTATTTCTCAAAACTGAATATTCTCCCACGTAAGGGCAGTGGATTCCTTGTTGGGAACTTGCATCCTCTCAAGTATCATGTAGACTATCCAAACTACCCATGATATAGCCTCCAATTAGGCATCACTGGTTGGTAGCTCAAAATAACTAACATAACAACTT
>JAOXJP010146347.1:0-13223 GCA_025762735.1 Platanus orientalis | reverse complement strand
CTTTAAGCCTAGTGGGGACCATTCCAAATATTGGAAGGCTAGCTGAGATTCTTGACTGTGAAGTATCCCCCTTGCCTATTTCTTACTTGGGCTTTCTGCTAAGTGCCAAATCTTCTTCTTTAGGTGTTTGGGATTCGGTGATAGAGAAAATGAGTAAGAAACTATCCCGTTGGAAGGGGAATTATCTCTCTAAAGGAGGTAAGTTGATTCTTCTTAAGAGTGTTTTGGCAAGCACCCTGCTTTATGCTCTTTCCCTTTTCCAAGCGCCTCATTCTGTCATCAAGCAACTGGAAAGAATTCGGAAGGATTTCTGTGGCATTCTTGTGAGGATGGGAGAAAAATTCATTAGGTAAGTTGGAAGGACGTTTGCAAGCCGCAGTGCCAAGGTGGGTTGGGAATCAAGTCTCTTGCGATTACCAATAGAACTCTCTTAAACAAATGGCTATGGAAGTTTGGGTCCGAGAGGAATGCTCTTTGGCGAAGGTTTGTGGCGGCTAAGTATGGAGAAGACCATTACAGTTGGACTTGTCATCCTCCTGTGGGAGCCTCAGGTTGCAGTTTTTGGAATAACATATGTAAAGGGGCTGATCTCTTTTTCAGGTTTGTGAAATTCAAAGTCAACAAAGGTGATCGAGTTAGTTTCTGGCATGATCGGTGGTGTGAGAGGGTTTGTCTTAGGACCCTTTTCCCAGGTTACTATGCAATTGCTGGTAACAAAAGAGGAACAGTTGCAGATCATATGATTAGGTCCAAGAGTTTATGCTCATGGAACATCCAACCGAGAAGAAACTTAAATGATTGGGAGATTGAAGAGATGGGTCGTCTATTGAACCTTTTGGAGAGTTATGTCTTGGGGGAGAGGGATCTCACTGATGAAATGTTGTCTTTGGATGAAGAGAGGTTTCTCTGTTAGATCCATGTATGAAGGGCTTCTAGAAACCCTTTTCATTCCTTTTCGAAAGAATGTGTGTGGAATTTGCAGATCCAACTAAAGGTTTCCTTTCTTTTGTGGGAGTTATGGCGGGATAGGGCTCCTACTATAAATAACTTGGTTAAGAGAGAGTTAATCATCCCCAACTGGTGTTGTTTATGCAACGGCACGGCGGAATCTAGCAGTCATTTGTTTATTCACTGCTCTTGGGTTTAGAGATTCTGGAATCATTTTCTGCTTAGATTTGGGGTTTATTGGGTCCAGCCGAGCTCTATGTGGAGCCTTCTTTTTTGTTGGCCGAAGCAGGAATTTGGCTTTCTTTCGAAGGAGGGTAAGCAGATGTGGCTTATGGTGCCTGAGGCGTTGTGTTGGGCTGTTTGGGAAGAAAGGAATAGGCGTATTTTTTAGGATACCTCTAAAAATCCCCGTAGTATTCTTGATGCCATGCTGTCCTGTATTTATGGGTGGATGTATGTAGGCCAAAAGAGGAAAGGCCCCCCCGTATACCTCTTGGATCTATGATTGGGATTCTTGTATTCTCTTTTAGTTTGTTTGTGCTCTTGCCCCTCTTAGTTTTGTTGGGGTTGTAGTTGTGCTTTGCTCGAGCTCCGTTCTTTGCTCCCTTCTTCCTTTTTTCTATCAATACAGTACTTTATTAAAAAAAAAAAAGACAATCCCCTTCACTTCTTGAAGTTGTTCTAACATAAAATAATGGAAGGAGTAGGTGTACTTTGGACTTTCTATCACAAAAAGCGAGGCAAGCCTGACATTTCCAAACTTTGACACAGTGGCAGGTCACCACCACCTTTTTAACGAGGTGACCAGTGTTAATTTCCCTTTTGTTCTTCTTTTTATCTTCTTCTTTATAATTTGGAAAGTATCAAAACTTCTGCTTTTCCTTTTTCAAAAAGCTCTTCTTAACTACCTAGAGAAGATTTTTGGGCTCAAGTGTTTCAGCAGAGATCTGAAAGCTTAGTTTTGTTTTTATGTGTATATATGAAGTTGTTCTTTCTCATGCAGATTGGTGGGCTAGACAAGGATTACTCTTTCGGGGGTAAAAAATTGGACAATGGCAATGGCAGTTCTGAACAAGATGGCCAACTGCCTTCTGTTGATTTAGCTTCAAATGCTTCCACTGGTCTTGCGGTAAGGTTGGCAGATGAAAACACTTTTGGAGCTGGTAATGGCAAGGAGACTGCTCCAAATGATTTGCATCTCATGATGGAACCATATGGGTTCCCCTGCATGATGGAAATTTTTCAGTTCTTCTGTTCCCTGTTAAATATAGCTGAGCACAATGGAATGGGTCCCAAGTCAAATTCTGTAGCGTTTGATGAAGATGTTCCCCTTTTTGCTCTGGGTTTGATCAATTCTGCTATTGAATTGGGTGGGTCCTCTATCCAACAACACCCTAAGCTATTGGCCCTGATACAGGATGAACTATTCCGTAATCTCATGCAGTTTGGCTTATCAACAAGTTCTCTAATTCTTTCCATGGTGTGTAGCATTGTTCTCAATCTGTATCACCATTTGCGTACTGAGCTAAAACTACAACTTGAAGCTTTCTTTTCCTGTGTGATTTTGAGGCTTGCACAAAGCAGGCATGGGGCTTCATATCAGCAGCAGGAGGTTGCCATGGAGGCTCTTGTTGACTTCTGCAGGCAGAAGACATTCATGGCAGAGATGTATGCCAACTTGGATTGTGATATTACCTGCAGTAATGTCTTTGAAGACCTTGCTAACCTGTTGTCAAAGAGTGCATTTCCAGTGAACTACCCTTTGTCTGCAATGCACATTCTTGCTCTGGATGGTCTAATTGCAGTGATTCAGGGAATGGCAGAGAGGATAAGCAATGAATCGACTGTTTTGGAGCATGTTCCGGTAGATCTTGAGGATTATACTCCATTCTGGACGGTGAAGTGTGAGAACTATGCTGATCCGAATCATTGGGTTCCTTTTGTTCGTCGGAGGAAGTATATAAAGAGAAGGTTGATGATTGGTGCTGATCACTTTAACCGGGACCCGAAGAAAGGGCTAGAGTTTCTCCAAGGAACACATCTGTTGCCTGATAAACTTGACCCTCAAAGCGTGGCTTGCTTTTTCAGATACACAGCTGGGTTAGATAAGAATCTTGTTGGGGATTTCCTGGGAAATCATGATGAGTTTTGCGTTCAAGTGCTTCATGAATTTGCTGGAACTTTTGATTTCCAAGACATGAATTTGGATACTGCATTGCGGCTATTCCTGGAAACTTTCAGACTGCCTGGAGAGTCACAGAAGATACAGAGGGTGCTCGAGGCATTCTCAGAGAGATACTATGAGCAATCTTCACAAATTCTAGCCAACAAGGATGCTGCTCTCTTGTTGTCCTATTCACTTATAATGCTTAACACGGATCAACACAATGTACAGGTGAAGAAGAAAATGACTGAAGAGGATTTCATCCGAAACAATCGACATATCAATGGAGGCAATGATCTTCCTAGAGATTTTCTGTCAGAGCTTTACCACTCAATCTGCAAGAATGAGATCCGGACAATCCCAGATCAGGGTTCTGGTGTTCCTGAGATGACACCAAGTCATTGGATTGATCTAATGCACAAGTGCAAAAAGACTGCTCCATTCATTGCATGTGATTCTAGACCCTTCCTTGACCGTGATATGTTTGCTATCATGTCAGGTCCCACAATTGCTGCTATCTCTGTGGTATTCGATCACACGGAGCATGAAGATGTTTTCCAAACATGCATTGATGGATTCTTGGCTGTTGCAAAGATTTCAGCATGTCATCATCTTGAAGATGTATTGGATGATCTTGTTGTGTCTCTCTGTAAGTCCACAACTCTCTTGAACCCGTCATCTGTTGAGGAACCCGTTCTAGCTTTTGGTGATGACACAAAAGCTAGGATGGCAACTGTAACGGTGTTTACCATAGCTAATAGGTATGGTGATTATATCCACACTGGTTGGAGAAATATTCTGGACTGCATCTTAAGATTGCACAAGCTTGGTCTTCTTCCCGCTCGTGTGGCCAGTGATGCAGCTGATGACTTGGAGCTAGCCTCTGACCCTGCTCATGGAAAGCCTGTTACAAGTTCCCAATCTGCTTCTCAGGTGCCTTCCATGGGTACTCCTCGTAGATCCTCTGGGCTGATGGGCCGGTTCAGCCAGCTCTTGTCTCTCGACACAGAAGAGCCAAGGTCGCAGCCCACCGAACAACAACTTGCAGCTCATCAACGCACTCTCCAGACAATACAGAAGTGCCACATTGATAGCATTTTTACTGAGAGCAAGTTTCTGCAAGCTGATTCACTGTTGCAACTTGCACGAGCCCTCATTTGGGCTGCAGGGAGATCTCAGAAAGGGAACAGCTCTCCTGACGATGAAGACACTGCAGTCTTTTGCTTGGAGTTGTTGATAGCAATCACCTTGAACAACCGGGACAGGATCGTTCTTCTCTGGCAGGGTGTGTATGAGCACATTTCCATCATTGTTCAGTCAACCGTGATGCCTTGTGCCCTGGTGGAAAGGGCTGTGTTTGGACTTCTACGAATATGCCAGCGGTTGCTTCCCTATAAAGAAAACCTGGCTGACGAGCTACTGAGATCACTGCAACTTATCTTGAAGCTGGATGCTAGGGTCGCTGATGCATACTGTGAGAACATCACACAAGAAGTCATGCGCCTTGTGAAAGCTAATGCCACACACATCAGATCGCTGATGGGGTGGCGCACGATCACCTCCCTTCTTTCCATCACAGCTCGCCACCCAGAAGCATCTGAAGCAGGATTTGAGGCATTAATGTTTATCATGTGTGATGGGGCTCATCTGTCTCCTGCGAATTACATTCTATGTGTGGATGCTTCAAGGCAGTTTGCTGAGTCTCGTGTTGGACTAGCAGACCGATCTGTGCGTGCACTGGATCTGATGGCAGAGTCTGTCACCTGTCTAGCTCGGTGGTCTCGTGAGACTAAGGAAGCTGCCGGGGAGGAGGCTACTGCAAAGATGTCACAAGATATAGGGGATATGTGGCTGAGGCTAGTGCAGGGATTGAGGAAGGTGTGCTTGGACCAGAGAGAAGAGGTTAGGAATCATGCTCTCTCATCATTGCAGAGGTGCTTGACAGGGGTGGATGGGTTCTTTCTTCCGCATGCATCGTGGTTGCAGTGTTTTGATCTGGTCATATTCACTATGCTTGATGACTTGCTAGAGATTGCACAGGGACACTCCCCAAAGGACTATCGGAACATGGAAGGCACACTTGTCCTTGCGATGAAGCTCTTGTCAGAAGTGTTTTTACAGTTGCTTCCTGATCTCTCGCAGCTAACCACCTTCTGCAAGCTTTGGCTGGGAGTTCTTAGCCGTATGGAGAAATATATGAAGGCCAAGGTCAGAGGGAAGAGGAGCGAAAATCTTCAGGAACTAATCATTTCACTCCTGAAGAATACCTTGCTTGTGATGAAGACAATTGGAGTTCTCGTGTGCAGGAGTGCTCTTGGTGGGGACAGCTTGTGGGAACTAACATGGTTACATGTGAACAATATTGCCCCATCATTGCAATCTGAAGTGTTTCCTGATCAAGAATCAGAGCAGGTACATCAGAAGCGGAGTGAAACAGGTGGAGGCTCAGTGTCTCAGTCATCAGGATTTGTTCCATCAGGTGAGGTGTTGATAGCTTCTGAAGGTGTTCAGACAGGAGGATAATGGATCTTATTGTGTGGGGTTACTTGTAACGGCCTTATTAATGTGCTGTGTGAAATGCTCAAAATTGAAAGAGGCATCATTTGCTATTTCAGATGGTGTTCTATATTTGGTTATTGCAATTTACAGAGGACAAAGTTTCCATAATTGTGGAAGCTGCAAGATGCATACTAGTGCAAAGAGGGGAATTGTATTGGTTGGTGTTCTACTGGTAAATATTCCATCTTCTTTTAACTGGGGTTCTTTTAATCTTAACCTACCATGAAAGTGTCCTACAATTTATCTTTCAATTTCAAAATAGGTTCTTAAAGAGTGTTCTAGAGAGATGGTATGTTCTCTTGGTTTCACAAGGGGTTCTGTAAAATGGCAGACTTTTTAAAAATCTGGAAGAGAAAAGGTGGCTAGTCTTCATTCCAACTGTGCAACGGATCGTAGCTAGAATCCAGCTAGCTTGTATTCTGTAATTGTCTTGAAAGAAAACTCAAAACTGTAGCTTGTTTTGTTGTATAATTAGTTTTGTATGATAACAATGGTTCCAGTCCTACTTGAAACCAATGATGCGCCTTGCTCATGGTTACATACTTGATTCCCTTGAATCACCAAGAGTTCCAACCTGATAGCAAATCAAGTTTCATATCCATTGTTTTTTGTGTTTTTAACACCTTTCTTTTTCTTTTGGTGGGATTCCCTACGCTTTCAGCTGTTTATCTTAGATATGAAATTCAACCTGATCAGATTCAAATTGATAGGGCTTTTCCGATCAATCAGTGGATGATCCAGGGTGAAGTCCATATCGGTAGTTAGGATCTTAGGGTAGTTTTGATGTTTGGTCATTTTATTTGGTGGGGGTATTCTAGTTGAATGCTACAGTTCCCCTGCTATTCGCTTCGTATGACAGTAGCCTGATGCCAAAGCATGATATCCCATGCAATTCCCAATGCCACAACAATTTAAGTATATAGTAAAAACAAAAGCTTTATCTTAATCTTATATTATATAAATCAATCACATCTCTCTCTCTCTCACACACACACGAGGATCATTCTCGAATGTAATGATAAGGATGCCTTTGTATACTGATATATGTCATCTGTACTACTCTGTACAGAGAGCCATGAACCCAAGTAAAAGACCCTGGTCCTCCTACCTTGGTACTCGCTTTGATAAGACTCTTCTCTGTGTTCGTTGGGGTTTAGTTAATCCACTTGGTCAAGGGTTCGTTGTTCATTTATTATTATTATTATTATTTTGATAAAACGGGGGATATATTATAAAAGATAAAAAGTCGGGAAAAACATAAATCAAGGTCTAATTAACCAATCAGGAGGACGAGAGGACCAAGAAGAAATGGAGAAGCAAGGACCTTTGCAGCCACAACATGAGCTGTCATGTTAGTAGATCTCTTAACCAAGATAAAGAGCAAAGCTCAAAACTAGAAATAAGATTTTTACAATTCATGAGAAGGTTTTTGATGTTCCAAGGTCATAAAAGGCTATCATAGAATACATTCTTACAGTCACCTTTCAAGACAATCCTATTTAGCCCCAAATCCTTGGTTTTTAAGGGACCAATGCAAACTGCCCAACATTCTGCAATTTCCGCAGACCTAGCAACATCAACTCCACCAAAGCAAACAAAAAAGATGAGTGTTCGTGGTTCATTTATAATCCATTGCATGCTGTACTAAGAAAAACAAAGCATGCACATTTCTATATATATATACATATGAGACATGTCATATGTATCAGAACCAGTGCAAAGGTTCTATCACTATCACATCCACAATTGTGGGGGACGTTTTCCACCCTGATTTGAATTTCAAACGCCCGTCAAATCACACCCACATTTGTTGGCTGTGTGATTGGACCGTTTGCACTGTAGACAGATTTACAACTGTAGACGATTTCATCTCAATGCATGCATATGCTATAAAGCCGTTTGAATTAATCTTAACAAAACACCCATATCGCAATGGGAGCATGTAAGGTAAAACTATGTTTGAAGAACTTGATTAAGTTACTAAAATGACTCTTCAGGAGAGATGGTATGGTATGGCCTCTCCATGGAAGAAGTCGGGGTTTCAAATCCCATGGGCACCAATTCTGCAATGGTAAATGCGGCAGCGGGCTTGAATGGCCCTACCACCCGGTTTGGATCCTTTCTGGCCTCCTAATGACCTGTTAGGACCTGTCTGGCCTAACTGGCTGGACAGGATCCAAAGCTCCTAGCACCTCGTTTCAAACACCCACTTTCCTCCAAGGTATGTAATTTATGGACATGCTTGGTTAGCGTGGGGATGGATCTTGTTAAAATACCAACAAAAAAAAAAAAGTATAGTTCTGCTTGGGTTTCGGGTTAAGAGTTTCAACCAACAACTACCTTCGCACTATTGACATTCATGTTTTACAATCGATAGACTAGACCCCCAAATCCCACCAACTGGATTTTTATAGCTATATGATTAATTGCTTTATTTGTCCTTAATAAACATTGATGGGGAAAGATACCGAAGCCCCTATGAACCGATCCGATACTCTAGTAGAGTCCTGACCCTAAAGGAATTGACCCAAGGGATTCCCAAGGAGACCGACCTAGGGAATATTCAGGGATCCTCCGACTGGGGTCCCCTACCCCAAAAGATATCAAGGCCATCGGCGAGAGGCCTGACTATCCGGTGACCTCCTAATACCAAAGCACAACCGGGAAACATCGAGTTACTTACTCCACCCTTCAGCACCTGACACCCCAAGTAACCTTCCCGAGTAACCTTGAAACATTCTCGAGATGTTGCCTGGACCACTCAACACCAAACGACTAGTCATAACTGCGAGACACCCTATTTCCAGAAATCCCCGACAAGTATAAAAGATAAAGACCCCGCATTCATTGCTTAGAGATAAGCATACCCCGAAAGCCATTATCAGGGAAGAATATTCTCTATAGCTGGCCTGACATACTAAGAAAATGACAGAGAGATCAGGGGGAGATGCGGCAAAGAACGTGGGGAAAAGAGATAAACAAGATCTCATTTGATATGCTACTACTTAAGCCTATAAGTATGGGTAACGACTCGCTCACTAGGTATGAGGCAATAGAAACCTTAATTTTGATAGCTTTTCTTCTATATCCCCCCATCGTCTAACTTGACCATCGAAGAGCTTGAAGCCAACCCCTTGCCAGTGTCTAGCTTCTTGACTATCTCTCTTTCGGTGTTGTGCAGGGTTCATTTCATCAAAGATCTGGGTCAGCTGTGTGACCATCTGAAGGGTGTAAAGGCACTTTCAGTCCTGTACACCATCAGTTTGCGCCATCTGTGGGGTATCCTTCCCTGAAAACTTAAGGTCTACATGGTTAAGACCAGGTTGATGGCGTCTCAACACGACCTTTGAGTCGGAGTAGACAGGCAAGAGACCTCCATCGCCACTGGGATACACCACGAAGCTCCGCAGGTAGCTGTCCTCGAGCAGAGTATCCAATGTTTAACAACAAGTGTACAACTATTGATGGGGCAGAATCAAGAAATCATATAGGAGCTGAGAAGCTAAAGAGGCGAGCCCGACAACCAGGATGCGGAATGGTAGGAACCCCACACCCCTCTAGTTGGAAGTCATGATGGTAGCCAGGGACAAGAAGACGAAGCAAGGAGTGCCACGACATCTCGATTCTGAGAGGCGAGCTAGTTCAAGGAGAGGATTCATACCCTTGACCTTTGGGAGGAAAAGATGGAGTATGTAAGAAGGGAGATGGCGACCATGAAGGAAGCCATCAACGGAAAAGCCCAAGCTACCTTAGATGAACTGATCCAGAGGACAGACCATCCATTTACTCTGGAGGTGATAGCTCGGCCATTATTCTACAAATTCAAGCTGCCTCAGATAGAAATATTTGACGGCGGCAAGGACCCTCTCGACCATTTGAAAGCATATAAGATGCATATGAACCTCCAGGTGACCCTTGATGAAATCATGTACTGGGCATTTTCCACAACTATTAAAGGGTTCGCCCGATTTTGGTTCAGTCAGTTGAAGCCCAAGAGCATCTTAAATTTCATAGAGCTGAGTCGACAATTCGTCAGCTACTTCATAGGTGGTGAAAATCACCGGAAGCCCACCACCTACTTGTTAAATATCAAGCAAAACAAAGGTGAGTCCCTCCGAGATTATGTGTCCCGGTTCAACAAAGAGATGCTGCAGGTGGATGATAATGAGGAAAAGGTGATTGTGGCTGCTCTCATGGCTTGGCTATTGCCCTCCAAGTTCCTCTTCTCTCTCTCTTGAAAAATCCCCTATCCCATATGGCCGACCTCATGGTGAAGGCACAACAACACATGAAAGCTAATGAAACTCTCAACACCCGACGAGAAAGAGACATCAGGGTTAGCACACAGTTGGATAAAAGGAAAAGAGAACAACAAACTACTCAGGAAGAAAGGGGCAGTCAAGTGAGAGAAGACAACGGTAACCGCGGGGTCAGGCCCCAGGTCAATCTCCCCCCTGATCAGGTTTCAAAACTACACCCCCCTCAACGTGCTCATGGACCAAGTGTTTTTGCACCTCAAGGATGACCCGAGCATTAAATGGTAAGAGAGGATCCGTATCCAACCGGAAAAGAGAAATCACTACAAGTATTATCGCTTTCATCGGGATCACGACCATGACACGAACAACTACTTTGACTTTAAGGAACATATAAAAGTACTTATCCAATGAGGGCAGTTGCAGAGATTCATTGCAAAGAGGTCCTCTGTTAGGCATAAAGATACTCATAGGGACCCTCCTATTCAGGAAGGGAGAAGGCCAGAAGGACCGATAGGGAAGATTAGAGTGATAGTTGGTGGGTTTGTTGGTAGAGGAGATTCCAGCTTAACAATGTCACATGTGAGGTAGATTTGCATAAAAAGAGACCGACAAATGTTGATGACAAGGAGGCCAACTAAGCAGCACAAAGCAAAACACCCCCATCACCTTCTCTGTAGAGGACGTCCGAGGAGTGAGTCAGCCGCATGATGATGCATTAGTAGTGACGTTGGTCATCTCGAACTACATCACGCACTATGTTCTCATTGACAATGGGAACTCGACAGACATTCTCTACCTCCTAACCTTCAACCTGATGGGTATCAGACAAGACAAACTTAAGCTTGTCCAAACACCTTTGGTCAGATTCACAGGTGACAGGTTGCTCCCACTCGGGACCGTCAATTTGTTAGGCACTACCGAAACGGGTGACTAGCAGATCACCAGGGTAGTTGATTTCTTGGTGGTCGATTACCCCTATACCTATAATGTAATCCTTGAAAGGCTGGCATTGAACTGATTGAAGCAGTTACCTCGACCTACCATCTTTTGATGTGTTTCCCGACTGAAGGAGGAATCGAGGAATCGAGGGGGGATCAAGTGGCAGCATGAGAATGTTATGTGGCCTCACTTAAAGGGGAGCCGACCCCAAAGGAGACCATGACAATCAACAGTCTAGAAGTTTGAGACGAAGGGACCTGAGCAATAGCAAAACTAGGAAAAGAACTCAAGAATATTATCTTTGACTCAATAAAGCCTGACCGTGTAACCCAGGTGAGGTTAGACCTGTTAGAAGACTTTAAGAGGCGATTGTAAAGCTTCCTCATTAAGAATTGAGACGTATTCGATTAGACGCATAAAGAAATGCCAGGAATAGACCCCCGGCTAGCTATACACCGACTCAATGTAAACCCGACCTTGAGACCCGTCTAGTAGAAGAAGATAAATTTTACCCCAGAAAGAAACCAGACCATTGCAGAGGAGGTGGAGAAACTGCTCAAAGCCTGCTTTGTAAGGAAGGTCTACTATCCCAATTGGTTGAAAAATTTAGTCATGGTATGAAAGCATAACGGGAAGTGGCGTATGTGTGTCAACTTCACCGACCTCAACAAAGTGTGCCCTAAAGATAACTTCCTGCTCCTGAGAATCAACACTCTAGTGGACTTGATGGCTGGCCACCAGACCTATAGCTTCATAGATGCATTCTCAGGGTATAACCAGATAAAGATACACAAGTCCAACCAGGAGAAAATGACTTTCATCACCGATCGAGGGATTTATTGTTACGAGGTCATGCCGTTCGGGCTAAAGAATATATGAGCAACCTACCAAAGACTAGTTAACAAGATTTTTAAAAACCAGATTGAGAGGAACGTCGAAGTGTATGTGGATGACATGTTGGTGAAAAACCTCATAGCCGTGCAATATTTATTAGATTCAAGCAAGACATTGCAGACCCTGAGGAAGTATAAGATGAAGCTCAACCCTGGCGAAGGAGAATATGAGGCAAAGGATGAACGGATATGAAAGAGAAGTCCCGATTTGAGCATTTCGTCATACAACGTGTCACATAGGATCAGAATGAAAAGGCCAACAGGTTAGCCAAACTTGCATCATCAGTCGTGGAGAGTCTCAACCCTGGGATCTTCATTAAGTGTCTACCCAAGCTAAGCACTGAGGCAAAAGAAGGCAAGAAAGTCAACATGGCTAGCCCCAAGCCCAAGTGGGCCAACCAGACTATAAAATATCTGAAGAACGACGAATTGCCTGAGAATAAGGATAAGGCAAGAAAGGTGAAAATAAGGGCGAGTTGGTATCTCTTCCTCAGTGGCACTTTCTATAAGAGGAGCTTCACCCTCCCCCTACTTAGATGCCTATCCGAAAAAGAGGCTGACTATGTTCTCCGGGAGATACACAAGGGAATATGTGGAAACCACTTGGGAGGTAGGACAATGGCCCACAAAGAAATTAGGGCAAGAGGATGTAGACCTACTTGCCCGAAAGTGTGACAAATGTCAAAGGTTCGCCAACATCCCCAAAAATCTTGTAGAGGAGTTGGTCTTAATAGCCAGACCCTGGCTGTTTTCCTAATGGGGAATCGACATTGTCGGACCCCTTCCCTGAGAAAAGGGATAAATGATGTTTTTGGTAGTAGTCATTGATTACTTTACAAAGTGGGTGGAGGCTGAACCCCTAATGAAAATCACTGAGAAAAACATATGTGACTTCACCTAAAAAGCAATCGTATGCCAGTTCAGGATTCCCCTAGTGATCATCACCGACAACGGCAAGCAATTCAACAATGCCCAATACTGGGAATTATGTGCAGAACTTGGGATCAAAAATAGTTTCTCATCATCGGCTCACCCACAAGACAACGGCCAAGTTAAGGTCACCAACAAGATGCTTTTGGGCATTCTCAAGAAGAGACTCGAGGACTCCAAAGGCCTTTGGCCTAAGGAACTACTAAGCATCCTTTGGGTGTACCGCACTATGATAAGGACCCCTATCGGGGAAACTTCATTCCTACTAACGTTTGGGATTGGAGCCAATGATATCAGTTGAAATTGGGATGACCACATACAGAATAATGAACTTTGACTCGAGAAGAAAAGAAGAGAGTCTCAGGAACAATCTCGCCTTGTTGGAAGAGAAAAAGGATGAAGCCACACTTCGAGCAGCCACCTACAAGTAGAGAATGACCAAATACTACAACTCACAGGTCAGGATGAGGAGATTTGCAGTTGGGGACTTAGTGCTAAAAAAGGTAAGTCTGGCGACACAAGACCCGATAG
>JAOXJP010146346.1:0-27223 GCA_025762735.1 Platanus orientalis | reverse complement strand
CTTACATTAAGTCAAACTTGTATTGGTCCACGTCCATTGAACAAGGGAATGTGGACCAATACAAGCTCGATTTTGGGATGTTAATTCCCCTAAATCAACGTAGGAGCATTAACCTTTCACACACTTATTTTTGGTTGGTACTGAATTGAAAAATTAAGGAAATGGAGGAAAAAAATCCCTTGATTCTTTTTCTCTTTGCATTGTTAAAGCGATAGTCCCTTGTAATCTGAAGTTCCAAACACTTTAGTTCATAATCTAATTCTATAGTTGTAAATGTGTGAATAGTTATAAATGTGTGATGCGGACATTGAAGGCCATGTGGGACCCACACATGGCTTGGTGGGGTCCACACGAGAAGACCATGGAGGAACACCTTTGCTACATCATTTGGAGCTCAAAGTTGCTCATTGGAGTCCTTTTGTTAAGAATTCTATTTAATATTTTATAATTTATTAGAGGTTAGGACATGAAGGGCATTAAAATTTTTGTTTTTTGGTAATTTAGACAGCACATATTATCTCTAAAACGAGTCCTGGTCGACCACCATTATGCAGCCCACGTTTTGGGCTATTTTAAATGTTTATTTTTAGCAAGTTATGTTAGAAAGTCTTTAAGTAAGAGTCATACTAGTTTAGGTTGCTATTTTTGAAAGTTTCTTATTTCGTTTCTTTTTAAGTCTTTAAATAGGGGAGTTTCTATGAGAGAGAGAGAGAGGGAGAGAGACCCAAACGTCATAAACAGAATTGGCAGATCCAATTCTGTTTCCACCCTCTCAATTCCATAAATCCAAATGTACCCCAAAGGATTCATTGGGCAGTAGCCCCCATGAAAAACTTTCCTTTCTTACCCAAACCTCCACCCCCCCTCTTCAAATAGAGATTAGGCCCATAGTATTCTCCAGCATAATCCATGCAATATAATTAAGGAATTTGCATAGTATATTGTAATTTGTAAGCTATATAAGCCGTGTTTGGTTGCCACCAGTAATAAAATCATTTCATTTTAATTTCCCAAGGCATTTGAAGCCATAAGGGAGAGGGAAAATGGACGAAGCCGACAATGCACACAAGTGTCAAAATCAATTCTTTCCTTCTTTTGATAAGAAAAAATTTTCATTTCGAAAAGGGATGAGAAATCCCAAAAGAGAGCAAACATACAAATATATAAGAGAGACAATCAATAGTTACACAAGAACAAACTTTGCCACCCCTCTCTCACTCTTGTCACCGAATATTCCTCCTTATGCTTACTTCTTAGACCCCCAAAACAAGCAAGGTCCTTAGCATTCAAGTAGGTGGCGTAGGCTGTCTTCTTACAACCTTCAAACACACGTTGGTTTCTTTCCAACCAAATTGCTTAACACACTGCCGGGCAGACCAGACTCCAAAGCATTTTACCTCTCTTGGAGACCTTTTCAATGTCCCACGATAAGAGAAGAGAGTCTAACCCTTGGGGAAACACCCACCGCAGCCCAATCTCTATTAAAAACAATGTCTATACCTCATGGGTGAATGGACAATGCAGAAAAATGTGATCTATAGACTCCCTCTCTTGAAGATACAGAGAGCAGGCATTTGGGATGATCAAACCACGGTGTTGGAGCAAATCAATGTTTGGGAGGCTTCCTTTTAACCCGGTCCACATGAAGAAAGAAACTTTGGAGGGGGTACAGAGCTTCCATAGTTTCTTCCAAAGAGGATTTGAACCATCATTTCGGTGCCAATGTATCTCCTTAAAAGATTTGACCGAGAATACCCCATCATTCTTGTATATCCAACACATGGAGTCCTCTATTTCCGGGCAAGGACGTAAACGGTCCACTATTCCCATAAGGGTCGTCACATCTCCCACTTCCAAGTCATTTAAATTTCGTCGAAGACCAATGTTCCAAGCCCCTCCATCTGTAGGGACCCAACAATCCGCCACTTTTGCATCCTTATTTCGGACCATGTTAAAGATGGAAAGCAATTCAAACATGAGAGGCCTCTCTGAACACCATCTGTCTTTCCAAAATCTAATCCTAAATCCTGAACCAAGATCAAAAGTGATGTCTCGTCTAAAGTCCTCAGCCACCTTCATAATTGCCCTCCAACAGCTACAACCATATGAGGTAGTAGGTGTTGCAGCCTTCCATTCACTAACTACCCCATATTTACAAGCTATGACTTGACGCCATAGACTATCTCTTTCCTGCCCAAATCTCTACAACCACTCTGACAGAAGAGATTTATTAACATTTTTGATTTTGGAAATCCCCAAACCACCTTGACTCTTTGGCTTACACACCTCATTCCAAGCTACTAAGTGCATACCATGGTCTTCCTTCCTTTTTCCCAAAGAAAATCTCTTTGACATTGCTCTATTCGTCTTTCCACAGTAGCTGGAATTGAGTAAAGGGATAGAAAATAAGTGGGGAGGCTGGCCAAAACAGACTTGATCAACACTACTTTCCCTCCTTTTGAGAGATAACTGCCTTTCCACCCTGCCAATCTTTTCTTGATCCGGTCAATAACTACATAAAGTAGGAAGCAATATGGTTGTTGAGGCCAGCTGAATCCACCTCATTTCCATTGTCATCCTTCAAGGAGTAAATGTAATTTGTATTTCTCCGGGACGAAGCTCTTCTTTGAAAGAATTTGGTGTTGCTATCCCCCTCTTTCAGCCACTTAACTTTGGCCTTTTGCTTCCACTTAATTTCCTCAAGCCCCGTGAGTTTCGCATAATCTTGCTTTGCCATGATTCGAAGTTGTTTTTCTACATTAGTGAGACTACTGCTCTCTTCCTTTGAGTCCTAGAATTTTATTTCCTCTAGCAATTGCTTCTTCTTCAAGTCCACACATTTCCAAATACCTCCTTATTCCATACCTTCAGCTTATCCCTTAAAAGTTTAAGTTTCAATCTCAGTTTTTGCCTTGGTCTGCCATTTACATCAAAGGAGTCCCACCAACCCTTCACTAACTATACAAAATTCAGGCTCTCCAACCACATATTTTCAAATTTAAAAGGCTTAGGGGCTCCAAGCTGCACCTTACCACACAAAACAATGGGGACATGATCTGAAATAGGTCTTGGTTTGGCCATCCCAAAGAAGAATGGAAAGGAGAGGTCCCATTCCAGCGAGAGAAGAAATCTGTCCAGCTTGCTAAGACTCGGAGTAGATAGCATATTTGACCAAGTTTATTGAGCCCCCGAGATAGGAACATCTCTCAGCCCATGATTCTCAACTAAATCAACAAATCTTCTCATACCATTGTTGAAGCTACTCCCACTAGATCTCTCTAAAGGGCACAACACCTCATTGAAATCACCACAGATGCACCAGGGGCCTTCCCACTCACTTCTAATATCTTCCAGTTCTTGGAAAAATTTCTGTTTCCGCTCTGCAATACACAACCGATAAACCCCCGTAATCTGCCACCTTGCTTCTAAAATTTTTAAATGACCATTTATATAGAGACCAAGTATTTTTTAATAATCGATTGCTCTATCTCCACTTTACTGGAATTCCACAGAACCCAAATACCACCTGCAACACCAATTGAAGGCAACCAAGTTCCATCCAAAAGAGGGAAAGGGCATACCTGTCTCATGAATGACCGAGGCATGGATTTCATTTTCGATTCCACCAGCACCAGAATTTCCACCAAGCTCGCAGTCACTATGTTTTTCACCAGAATTCTTTTGTCATGACATTGTAGGCCTCTCACATTCCAAGCTAGGATAGAGAACGACATTTAGATCAACAATAACCCAAAATCAACCAGAACCTTGCACCTCGCTTAGCTCCCATGGTGAAATCTTGCTGAATTTCCCCAAGCTTTTCTTCTTCAATATTCTGTCCTCACTGTTGGTCGGAGGCTCCTTAGTTCCCTATGGATCCTTCTGTTTCTTACTTCAGACCCAAATAGAGAAATCTCCTTTTTTAGTGCCGTGAAAAGGTCTCCATCTCCTCCCTTTTCTTCGCTCCTTGAGATCTCTGGATGAAATGCGATAAGACCCAATCTTTCATCCGTAAGATTGATACAGTCGATGGTATGTCCAAAGACCTTCCAGCCCTTCCTTCTTTAAAATCCTGCTTCAATGACCTAAAAAGGGGCAAGGGCAATTGAGTCAATCTATTTTCTCCAGCCTGCAAAGTCCAATTAGCCCTTCTAAATATATCCCCCTCCGTTGACTGAAGCAGCCCTTGAAGGGTATTCTGGGAATCTACATTTGAGTTTGCGCTCCTCAAAGATGTCGATTTATCATTCCCTTTATACCCTTTCACTTCATTTCGAGCTAATCTTTGTCTTAGGGCATAATCGACTTTCTCCCTTTTATCTTCTAACTCACGTTGAGGTCTTCTCGAAGGCTCTTTTGATGGTTTGAATTTTGAAATTGAGTCACCCACGTCATTCGTGGTTTTGTCAGAGTCGAATACTAGACTAGTATTCCTAACCACCTCGGAATATTGCCTTCTATCATCCAGGTAGCCATTCCGTCCATAAGATTTCCCAAGTTGCATTTCTTCATCCCATTCCTCTTCCACAACCATGGAGACGTCATACTTCAACTCCCCGTCCGAGACCTGAACCACCCTGGGTATCTTTCTAAGGTCTACAGATCGAGTTTGAAGTCTGGCCAATCTCAAGTCCTTTCTAAGGGTGGTATCTTCATCAACTCTACGTAGCCCTCCACATTTCGCCGCAATCTTCACAAAAACCTTGTCCTTCCACAGATGAAATGGTAATCCCCTTACTCTTAACCAGAAAGAGCTCCACCCTGTGGCCGTTTTTGTTCCCAACAGAGGGGATCACCTATGGAAGACCAGAAACCCGGGATAAATCAGTTGAGTTCCATGCACATCCAACCATCTTGCCTCCGCCGAACTAAGCCCTAGAAATCGTTGGGGAGGGGGTGCCTTTATAGGCTTACAACCAATCAAAATAAAAACTTAAAAAAAAAAAAAGGAACTCCAAAAACTTGCTAACTTTAAGGCCCAAGTATTTCTAAAACTTAGGACTTTTAAAACATATTTTTCCTAAAATCTGAAACTTCTAAAACATGGAAATACCAAGGCAGTCGACCAGCTCTTTATGTGGGGTCCAATTTTGACTTTGCTGCCCACTAAAAGATATAATTGGCTAAAGGATGACCAGCTTAGTAAATCCCCAAATTCACTTTGGCTTTCAGCCTTATTACAACCTTAACCTTGCATAAAGAAAATCCTAAACTATCCATTGGCAAAAAAATGCCTTGTTACAAAATTATCCTACCCCTTACTAAACTTTAATTAAACCCACATAACATTCTAATTTGAATATGTCCCTCTTGTGTGGGGGCACACACATATGTCTCTTTAAGTTGTCCTCATCATACACCTTCAAGAACACCTCTTTCAGCGGTCTCCCCCCACACCAACTATCATTCCAAAAGCTCGTTCTATCTCCTCTACCACCTTATAGTGTATACCTTTTATATAAAACAACCAGTTGCCTCAAGATTCCTTTTCATAAGCTCCTCCCAAAGGACCCCACACTTTTAGGATTCTAAACATTATGAATCTCATATTTCTCAATCAGCACCGTCTTCCAAAGCCACTTCTCATTCAATCCCAACTGCCAAAGCCATTTGCTGAGAAGAGCTTCATTCATGTCTTTCATTTTACAAAGGCTTATCTCCCCTTTCACCTTAGGAGTGCAAACAATATCCCAAGCCACAAGATGCATACCTGACAAATCCTCCCCACCTTTCCACAAAAACTCCCGTTGAAGTTTCTCCATATTCATCATCACTTGCTTGGGTAAATTAAATGACATAAAATAAATCGGAATGCTCGCCAAAGCTGCCTTAATAAGAGTCATTTTCTCTCCTTTAGAAAGATATTGGGCTTTCCAACTTGAGATTCTTTTTTGAATCCTTTCCACATCTTTTTTCTTAAAAGAAGCTCCCAACAGGAGCGCCCTAGATAAGTAGTTGGGAGTCTACCAACCCTACTCCCCAAATCAGCCGCCAACATATCAATGTTAGGAACCTCACCAATTGCAATCAAAGCACTTTTTGAAAAATTTACTTTTAAACAGTTATGGCCTCGAATTGCCTCGGTATACATCTCAAATAACAAATTTACCGCAGTGAGTGTTTAAAATATAGTCTTAAGGGTATAATTGAAAGACAAATGTATGAAAGAATCTTGAAAGAATGTAACTTTTGCTTCTTGCCCTGTGGGCTTTTTGTTTTCTGGGGATGCCTTATCCCCTTAATAAATTTTCTTTCATAAAAAAAGAAAAAAGAAAGAATTTTGAAAGAATCTTAAAAAATTCCTACCTATAAATGTATGGATATATGTACATAAATAGACTTATTCTTATCAAATGTTGTTCTGATCAACTTGATATTGTCTCAAAGTTTACGTTTGTATTAGTGGGTTCATCAATTTTTTAGTTTTCTCACTTACTATGAGCTTCCTGTTCTTATTATGTAACTGGTTGGCATTTTGCAGTCCTGGATCTTGCATACTTTGCAACACAAATGTCCTTTTTTTTTTGAATTTTATCTATAAATGATCTGTGTTTGTTCTATATGAGCAGTTGGGTGCAAATGCAGCTGCAAAATCACCCAGATGAGCTTTGGGAAGATGGTGTCCAAGATTACTTAACTTATGCTTCACAAATAAAGGTAGACTCTTAATTACTCCTTATAAACAATGGGGACTTAGTTATTACTTATGGACCTTAACTTTTACTATTTCTAATTTTGCCAAAAAAAAAAAAAAAACACTTAGAATATTTTTAAGTTTAAGTGCTTTCACTTTTTTTAAAAACTTGCGATTATGTTGAGTAAACTAGTGACTAAAAATGCTAAGTCATTGCCATTAGTTTATATTCAGAAGAAGTGAGTTATGTATTAATGGAGAAAAACCGTAGTTATATGGATGAACCCTGTAGTTGTGAAGGTTTTATTTTCTTCATTACATGTCATGGTTTTAAAATGCCTGGACAATAAATGGTAAGACATCTTGCTTAGTTCTTAAGGTAAACCACTAGTCAAGCATTTGGGTTGTCTCAAATGAGTAAATTTAAGAGATTTTTTTTCCTGATTACTAAAGAGAAATTTTATACCTGAAAAAACTATTAATCTACAAGGCTGTAGCTCAATAACAATACAATGAAACCCCAAAAAGAGGGGCCTAAATGCCAATTGTTCTTTGATAATAGACTCTTAATTCAACCTGAGATTCGGAGGTCGGGTGTCTGAAATTACAAAGGAAAATCCAATCAATAATGAGCTCTCTTGCCTTATTGGTGGCTACCTGATATGCGGGCAATGGCTGAGCTATGGGATACAATAGGTACGCATGTAATGAGAACAATTTTCGAGTTTTTGGAGAAATGAGCTAAGTGCAGCAGCCTTAACTCTTCTTTCATTTCCCTGGTTCCGAAGAAAAAAGGGGCTAGGGAATTGAAAGACTACAGGCCAATTAGTCTCATTGGCAGCTTTTATAAGCTTCTAAGCAAAACCCTGGCTCTCCGGATGGAAGAGGTAATGGCTAACATTATATCCCCTACTCAGCATGCTTTTGTGAGGAGGCAGATGCTTGACTGCTCTCTTGTAATGAATGCATGTATGATTTACTAGCAAAAGACCAAAAGGGCTGGGATAATTCTCCAAATCGACATGGGGAAAGCTTATGATCATGTAAATTGGGGATTCCTTGATTGCCTTCTCCGACAAATGGGTTTTGGCCCAAAGTGTCGCTTTTGGATCAGAACATGCATCTCTACAGCCTTCTATTTGATTCTAGTGAATTGGACTTAGGTGGGATTCTCAAAAGGGCAGCGGGGGTTGCGATAGGGAGACCCTCTATCTCCATTCTTTTTCAATATAGTCATGGAAACATTCAGTAGGTTGCTGACGAGGGCTGAGGAAGCAGGCTGTTTAAGCGGTTGCCAAGTGGGGCAAAAAGGGCCTTCTTTTCTCCTTTTGCAATTTGCTGATGATTCCATTGTGTTTCTACCAAACTCAAAGGATGAGATTTGAAATCAGAGGGCTCTTTTGCTGATGTTTGAGGCGATTTCTAGTCTAACAGTAAATGTGCCAAAAAGCAGGATGATGGTTGTGGGGGATGTGCCAAATTTGAGCAGGCTGGCGGATTTGTTGGGGTGCGCCGTGTTGTCTTTCCTGAGGACTTATTTGGGCCTTCCTCTTGGAGTTGAAGTCCAAGCACCTTTGGGACCCGGTGAGTAAAGACTAGCAAGCTAGAAGGGTAGGAACCTTTCCAAAGGAGGTAAATGAATCCTGATCATAGCAACCCTCTCGAATCTCCCTGCTTACTACATGTCGCTTTTTTGGGCCCCAGCATCGGTGTTCCTTCATTTGGAAAGCATTAAACAAAATTTTTTTGGCACTCGGAGGGGAGAAACCACAGTTTTCGTCTTGTCAACAAAAGTCAAATATGTTTGCCAAAGGAGGGTGGTCTGGGCTTGCGGGCTCTAAGAGAGATGAATCAAGCTCTATTATCTAAATGGTTGTGGAGGTATGGGTAAGACACCAATGCCATATGGTGGAGGGTAATTGCCGCCAACTGCAATGATCATGGTAGGGGTTGGATAACCAAAAAGCCAAATGGTGCCTATGGTTTTTCGGGCTTATGGAGAGATATCTGTCATGAAATTGAGGAGTTTCAATAGTGGATTCGCTTCAAAGTTGTTCTTCCATATTATATGGTGTGGTCCCACTCCCTTAGCGCAAGCATTTCCTGACCTGTACTCTATTGTTGTGCTGAAAAATGGGTTGGTTAGAGATCACATGATCAGAGAAAGTGGCAGGGTATCCTGGTACCTTCACCTCAAGCGAGAAGCCAGTAATAGGGAGGTCCTATCCATCTCAAGAATTCTGTTAATTTTGTAGAGGGTGGACATTGGTCTAATCAGTGAAGACAATAGGTTATGGGCACCCTACGTGGAGATGGGTTTCACAGTTCAGTCCTTGTATAATATGATCAAACCAAGGGCTAACTTCAAGTCAGGCTGCTGAAGTATGGAGGTCAAAGATGCCCGCCAAAGCTTGTTTCCTCCTGTGGTTGCTGTACTTCAATAGGGCTCTTACCATGATAACCTTCCGAAGAGAGGTGTCCTCCTTGCAAGCCACTGCTACATGTGTGGGTGCAGTGGGGAAGGGAAACCTCCTCCCATCATTTCCTGCACTGCTGTACTGCTAGGCTCATTTGGGCTGATTTCCTGCAGAGATTTCATCTCTCCTAGGTTATTCCAGAAACCCTGCTCTTGATACTCGAATCCTGGTTCAAAGGGCCTAAAGGGTCCTTATTGCCTAGGGGGGAAATCTTATGGGCCAGCATTCCTCATGCTATCCATTGGACCATCTGGACTGAGTGGAATGGGCGGATTTTTGAAGGAAAAAATACCCCTCCACCAGCTTAAAGATAGTCCTGGCCCTTCTCTTCCGATGGGTCTCTCATCTTCCCTTGTTTTTGAAATGCAAGTTTTCTGATTGGTCTTTGAATGGGATTCCCTCTCCCTTTAATGCCGAATGGCATGTACTATTCATACACTCTCTTCTCTTAATAAATAATTTCTTTACTGATAAAAAAACAAATAAAAGATAATTCCCGTTACCAATTGATTCTTTGCCGGTATTTTGGCTATTACTGTCCCAAATCAGATCGGATTTATAAGATACTGGACTCGTTGAAAACTTAATTAAATAACCTTTCAAATGACACAAAATTAAGTTAAATGGGTAAGTTTTGACGCCTTAAAATAATGCCTAAGAAAAGTGATGGAAATAGATTTTTACTTTTTAAAAAGTAGTCTGACTACAAATAAGACTTCTAATCAACTTGGGAATTATAGAAAATCAAACTGTTTAAAGATTAAACTCTTAAAAAACATAATAATCAAGAGACTTAATTAGACAATTGCTAAAACAGTGGAACCATGTAATCATGGTTCTTTTCTTGGCCTGCTGACTGTTTTGATGGGTTTTAAATTTGGACTTCAAGGCCCCCAAGAAAACAAAGATGGGCTTGTTCAGCCCATAAATCAGTCACTTTCAATAAACAGGGATGTCCTAGTAGATACCTTCATCAATTAATCATACGACTCTTTACAGTAGGGGTATTTTCTTCTTTTCAATGAGCTAGTTTTTGTCTTGCACTAATGATGTGCCTTGTTTAGCTTAAGCAAAATGCGCCCAACTGCTCTCTTTGTTTTGATCGTTTTTTCTTTGTTGTAACCACTCTCTCTCTCTCAACACACACATGTGCACCGTCAAGTCTTGCTTTGATCATTTTGGCACTTTTTTTTTGATAAATAAGGAAATATAATAAAAGGAAGAGAAGCCTAAACAAAGGCAATGTGTGAGAAGTACATGGCCATTAATAGGCCCCTTACAAAAAAACAATGGACTCCCATTCAAACACCCAATCCTGGAACGGGATGATAAAGAAAGAAGGGTGGAGACAAGACCAAGAGAACAAGAGAGAGAGGATATCCTTGGAGAGGGAGACATTGTCCTTATGCCGGTCATAAAAAATGCGCCTATTCCTCTCCAACCAAAGGCTCCAGCACACAGCAAAAGGCAATCACTTCCAAATAATTCGGCCTCTTTCAGACAACCCACTTCCTTTAGAAAGGCTAATTCCTAGATAAGCTCATGCATGGATGAAGGATGCACCCAACATTTCTTAAAGCTCTACAGACACCGGCCCCACACCTTAAAAGAGAAAGGGCAATGCAAAAAAGGTGACCCACCACGATTCCCCATCTTGGAGGTAGAGACAACATCTGCTAACAAACGGCATCCCTCTAGACCTCAGCATATTCCTTGGCACTTCTCCAGCTAAGCATATTCCTTGGAATGAAATTTGGTACAGTCCCGTAACTTCAAAGATTCAGTTTTTTCTATGGACAGCATCTTTGGGGAGGATATCAACAAATGACATTTTTAACGTTGAAAGGATTTTATTTAATAAATGTCTGCAGCCTGTGTTTTTGAGATGGGGAATCATTTTACCATGTGCTTCTTCGCTGTCCCTATGCTTGGGAGGTGTGGTATGGGGTAATCAAAGGCTTTGGTTTACTTTGGGATCCTCCGCTGAACTCATCCGACTTGCTCTTTGCTTGGAGAACTAAAGCATTAAGCACTAAAGGAAGAATGATTTGGAGGCTAGTCCCTGTAACTATTTGTTGGGTTACATGTCTAGAAAGAAATAAAAGAGTGGTCGAGGACTGTGTGTGTGTGTGTGCAAAAGTGAGACTGATTTTTTGCGCTTTTCAATGTAAGGTTGCGAGTCTTTGAGACCCGGGGAGCTTGTAAGAAAATGGAATGGGATATTAGGGTGTAATGATATGTAGAGGGTCAGATCTCTTATTCTTGCTTGGGGGCTTGTGTTGGCCTTTGGTTTGGGGTGTGTGTGTCGTTGACAGCCCTAGCTAGGGTTATTTTATTCTCTTTTTCTGATTAAAAAATTCCTTTTACTCTTAAAAAAAATACCTTTTTATTTTCCATTATTTTTCTACAGGAATTTTCTTCCCTTCCCTTATTCATTCTTCTTTTTCTTTGGTAAAGAATGAAAAGAAAGACAGGTATGATCATTAGTCGTGATCGAGGTCAGTAGCAATGGAGAGAGAACTCTGCACCAGGATATGGTTGTAACAATGAATTGCCTGATGTGAGCAGCTGTGATGGTGGATCAAGCCATGGCAAGATACGGTGGCACTGGGAGCAGTTGTCGACAGCTGATCTGTCTGACTAATTACTGGTAATTGACTAATAGAACAGACTAGACTGTGAGTGCAATAAAAATCAAATTTTTTTAATCCATAATATTATAATACATTAGAGGGGGAAAAAGTAGAGTACAGGAACATCGGTGATTATTCCATAGTTCTCTTCACTGTGGTAGCCATGTTAAGATGCCAATGAAAGGAATCAAATGGTTAGGCTGTTCTTGGAGTCTGGAGGTACGATAGGTTGTAAGGATGGCATTTGGCATTGCTACTGCTGGTGGTGAAGCATAGCCATGGAACATCTAATGCAGCCAAGGATTTGTTGGCTGCAAGAGAGTAGCAACACTGATCTAAGGTGGTGAGTAGTTGTTTGTTTGGGAGAAACTTCAAGGTTGCGAATCAAGTTGACGGGGAGGGAGATGGAAAAGTGAGGAATTGATCAAGGATGAGCATACTTCGATAATGGATGGCGCGCGCTAGAATTTCGTCCAGCAGCACTGTTCAAGCAAATGCATCCACTCTTTGATACTCCCCAATTGCCTAAAGTTTTGTCAACATGTGATGATAGTTAAAAAACTTGCCAAAGCTTCAGAAAAGAAGCACACAATAAGTTCTTCCAAGGGTTCCCTTATAGAACACAAAAATTCCTCTTTCCAATGGAATATATACCATTTTTTTGTAATCTTTTACAGAATGAATAGCATTTCAAGGAAATTGAAGATATCAATACATCTTAAGGTGTCCCTCTCTATCACACTTTTTTTTTTCTGAAAGGAAGCACAGGAAATTTTTGTTGCTTCTTTACAGGATTGAGTCACTGATGACTTAATAGGAATTAACGTATAAATTCATGAAACTTGTCAACACGACAGCACACGTCTTTTCAAAATCTAATGCTTGCTCCATTTCCTCCTTGAATCTTTACCCCTTATAAAATCATCATGAAATTTCATTTTCCCTTTCCAAATGCACACCCCATAAGAACATAGAGAATTCTTTGCAATCCCAATAATGATTATGGGTCTCATACTTATAACATATAACCATTCTCTATAAAGCATCATCTTCCTTACCAAACTCTACAATAATTTCTGAAGATGCTTGTCATTCATATTACTCAATATTTCTAAACCTATAGCACTAAACTTGGATTTGGCATCAAGTCCCCATTATTTAACATTTTGGAAAGCTTTCTAAGGTTCTTTTATTTAAGGTGACTCTTCAATCCATAGAAAGATATTCTTTCTCTTCCGTTCCCCTTAATTTTTTAACCACTTCAATCACATGATTCCAAATGTGATGCAGACAACATAAGGAGATTATTGTTTTGTACCCCCGCAGGAGAGGGCCAGATTTTAAGTTTTGTATTTTATGTGAGATAATTAGAGTCTTTTAGGGGTTGGGATTCAAATGTAATAAGACCTTTTGTGCCAAGGGTAGTTTGGGATTTTTTTTAAGGGTTACTATTGTAAGAAAGCTAAAATTACCTAGGGTTTTGAGGTATTTCAAGGCCTAGTCGACAGTGATGCAGCATGCATAGCAGGGATGGACAAGAGTTTTCCTTTGTGGAAGCCAAAGTACAAGAAGCCTTAGACATATTGCACATGGGGGTATATTTATTTTAACTGTTTTGCTGTCATAAGGCCTTTTGAGCCATGTTATTATTATCATTATTATTTTTAAGTGGGGGTAGGTACATGTTATAAGACCAAAGGTCAAGGGTATTTTAGGGAGTTAGTCATTTTTTTAGTAGTAGTGGGGCCCAAGAGAGGTGGTCGACAGCTCCTCTTTCCTCTTTGGGTTTAGTAGTTTTTTAGAAGTATCTTATTTTGCTTGATGTAAGCCTCTAAGAAGGCATCCCACCCATGTTTAAAGACATTGAAGTGGAAAATAAAATTTAAATTTTGGATTGGGAATATTCCATAGTGTTGACCTCTTCTCCCTTCTTATTCTCTTGTTTTTCTCTCTCTCACCCACGACATTTCTCCTCACTTCCTCTCTCCTTTGTTTTTTGGCTAAATCACGATAGTTCATATCCTTCTCTTCTTTGTCTCCTTCTTCATAATCCTTTCCCTAATTTCCCTTCTTCTTTTCCTATACTTCTTCTCTCGTAATTGTTGAAGATCCATACATTGGGATTGATTGATGCAGCATCATTGACATGGTTGGATAAGGCCTATCCTGGAGGCCCAAGCCTAAGCCTAAGAAGCATTAATTATTGGGGGGGAGGGGTGCAAGCTGTAATGGGTTATTTGTAGTAAGGCTTTTTGGCCGGGGGTTTATTTAGAATTAGTTTTGTTTTAGAATGATTTAGTAATTTCTATTTTATTTAGGAAGTAATTTATAGTTTTAGCAAGTTTTGTTTTGGTTGTAAGCCTTTAAAAGGCCATCCCCACCCCCTTATTCAAATGTTATCAATGAAATAAAGTTATTTGAATTTGCGTGTGCCCAATTTTGGTGGTGGACCACTTCCCCTATTCCCCTTCTTTCTCTCTTTTTCTCTTCCACAACTCATGACAGTCCTTCTTTGCTTCCATCTTCTTCCACATTCTTCCATATATTCCTCCCTCCTCTACGTTATTGGTGACTGCAATATCTTTATTCAAGCTTCAATTGCTGAAGTCAGGAAGAGCAGAAATCTGTCCTCACGAAGTCCTCAACTTCATACCTTCATAAGCAAAATCGTGGGCTGTAATTGGAGGCAAATAGTTTGAATCTTAACCAGTATTTATTGTTTATCTGCCTCCCCATTAGATTTCTAAGATTTCTTTAGTATCCCTTACCAAAATTCTAGTTCTGTAAAGATTCTGTTATCAGTTTTTTCCAGATTTCGTGGGATTATACTCTTAAAATCGCCTCCATATAAAATGCCTATTCTTGTGATTGTTTTATAAGGTTTTGTTCCCCTCTAGGTCCTCTACAAAAGCCCTCAAACTTCCCTCATATTCCCCCTTCATCTTCCCCTTCAATTTTATGAGATTCCCTGGTTTTAAAAGAACTCCATTAAAGAACCTTCAAGAATTTGGGGTTTTAGTTTACATAGCTAGAGTAGTCCAAATCACTTGAAATTTTAACCACAAACTCCTCAAAGTCTGCCTTGCTAATCTGGAAATTTTGAAGATTTTCTGACATCATTCAAGGGTATTTTCGTAACTTTTTAGAAATCTGGAAAAATTGCAATTTTTCCCATTACCCAAAATTCCAGATTTTAATTTCTAAATTAGTCTTTATTTATTTGGAGTTGTTTCCTATTATATTCCGCATCACTGATATTCCCTTGAATCCTCATCTACCAATTTGGGAAAGACTGCAGAACTGTAACTCACGATTTGGCACTTGTGGAGGGTACCTACAGACCAATCGCAGGCTTTGTTTGGAGACTATTAATACTGTTCTCAACAAGGTAATCTCTCCCTCATTCTTTAATTAACTCCAGAGAATTCCTTGATGTTATTATTGGTTTAGGTTAGAATCTTGTAGCAGTTCTTATCACAACTTTTGGGCAGCCTCCTTCTTCAAAATCATCCCTACCCAGAGTGCTTCTTCTTTTGATTAGTTTGTAGGGTTTTGTTCCCCATTAAGTCCCTTGCTAAAACCCCAACTTTCCCACAAATTTCCCCTTCATCTTCCCCTTCAAGTAAGATCTCCTGTTGGCTGTGAATTCCTCCATTAAAGGCCCTTTACAATTTCTGAAATTTTGAAGTTTGACCTAGTTAGACTTATCCATATTACTTGAAATTTTACCCCTAAACTCCCAAAGGTTTGCCTTGCAGATCTGGAAAGTTTTGAAAAATTTGACTTATGGGAAGGGTATTTTTGTAATTTTCCAGAAATCTGGTAAAATTACAATTTTGCCAGACTCAAAAATCAAGGAATTTTATTTATGGGTTAGTTTCCTGTTGTTTGCTATTGTTCTCTATTGCATTCCGCATCAGACAGCCACATATTTTGTCCTTATTTGTGGACTTTTAAGTCAACAAATGGGGCCCAACTGTGCTGGTTGACAGCCTTAAAATTCCAAGTGATTTAGTAGTTTAAAAGCTTAGTAAAGTTGGGTTTTAGAGAGTCCAAGTTTTTAAAAAGTCTTAAGAGTCAAGTTAGGATTTAATTAGAAGTTTCTTTATTTTGATAATATAAGCTTATTTAATAGGCCATACATGACATGTATAAGCTGTTTTGGTAATGAGTTGAATTTTAGAACCTTGTGTTCTTGGGCTAGGCCCTTATCCCTCCTTTTTTCTTGGGAAATCCACAAGGCTCCCTAGATTCTCTCCCTTCCCTTTGAGTGTAGCCGTAGCTTCCCTACCTCTTCTTCTTCTTCGGCTACTTCTTCTATCATTCTTCTTCTAATCTTCTTCTATTTCTCCTTTAGTCTTCTTCCTTTCCACTCTACAAACCATTCCTCTTTTTCTTCTCTAACTACCATCTACATTCTTTCTTTTCTTTCCTTTTGTCTCAGCTGTGTATTGTCCTTACTCTGTTTGATTGCATGGGAAGTTGGAGAAGTGAAGTGAAGTGAAATATGATTTCCCTCAACTTTCCAAAATGTGTTTGGTTGCCAATGGAAAGTTGAGAGGATGTTAAACTTTTTGAAAGTTTTCCAAAAGGAAATGCAAAAAATCCGACCTTTTTGACAAAAAATGCAAGCTCCATTTTTTGGAAAGTTGGAGGGTAGTTAGGAAAACTCATTTTCCATCTCTAGAACTTTCCACACAATCAAACATGAAGAAAGTTGTGCAGTTAGGAAAGTTAATTAACTTTTCGACAAAATTTTCAACTTTCCGTGCAATCAAACAGTGCCTATGTGTGAGTCCAATCAAGAGGTGGTATTTACGAATCTGGACTGCAGAAGGAAGTTCAAGACTGGGCTTTTTGGACAGTCTAAGAAGCCCAATCACACCCTTGTATTAAAGGTAATCTAATCTGGTTTATTCGGGGTTTTCTTGTTTATTCTAACTGTAACCTGAATCCAAAGAGTCCTTTTCCCTGCTGAACTTTTGTTGAGCTGAGGATATTCTTGAAGTCACTTTTATCTTCCAAACCCAGATTTCTGGAGTCATGAAACAGCAAAATCGCCCCCCCTCACCCTAGGATTCCATCTATCTGTAGTTTTCTTTTAAAGTTTTTATCCCAATCATGTTTCCCTTCCTTTTCTCTTAAAGTCCACTACCTTTTCTCTTTCCTTGATTTTCTGATCAAGAAACAGCCGGGTTTAAGTTGAACACCATTAAAGATTTCTCGACTGATATTTTATAATTTGATAAGTCAAATCTTGTTAGAATTCGATGAAATTTTGAACATGGACTTATCTTATAACTAAATACCCACATGTAAAAGTGCAGAAATTTCTGACACACTAACAGGGGTATTTTGGTCATTTCACAATTCTGACAAGAATTTCCCTTATTTGGGTCCTTTACCTCTATCTACCCTTCTCTTGCTCCACTAATCTCTTTAATTCAATTTCCTATTTCTCTTCTTAATTTTCTTTAAAAGTTGATCATATTTAGGGAGAATAAATCCAATTCCTGGTTGTTTAGTTTTATTCTTGCTTCCACTACATCAAATTGGGTTTTATTAAGATTCTTGGCTATATCCTACATCAAAATGCTCTTGGCGTTGATGACGAAGGTAGAAAATGGGGAGTCTCCCATGCAAAGAGCACAATTTTCTATCTAGGTTTGAATGTTGTGAGTATAAAGCAACCCATAGTTACCAGAGTTAGAAGCGAAAGGGAGAAGCGGGAAGGAAGGCTCAATAAATCCATAGGAAGTGAGAAGCAAGATGATCAAAAAGCGATTGGGAAGCAAATGCAATTTGGGAGTGATTTCAAAACCATTAGAAAAAAAATATTATGTAATGACTAAAAAATGAAATGAAATAATAGATTACTAGGTGACTAATAAGAAGTAAATAATAATTTATCGACAACCAATAAGCACAACTACAATAATAAGTGATTACTAATAGAAAGTAATGTTGATAACATCATCCAATTAGTTTTGGGAGTAACCTCCGTTTTGAGCTTGGACTTTTGATTGGGATACTTTTATTTTCTAGGCCTATGCTCTCTTCTGCTTTTTTCTTGTTGTTTTGTTTTCTTTTGGAGTAGCATCTCTGATGCTATTGTAGTGCCCTCATTCGAGTTTTATAAAATATCTTATCTTTTCAACAAAAAAAATCCAGTCAGTTTTGGGTCGTATTCTCTATACATGAGAGACTTGTCATCTTGTCGAGGTTTGGATGCTTCATATATATATTTTAGTAGGAGCAACCATACCATATTTTTCCTTACATAAGATTTTGTAGATAACTAAGCATTTTAAAGTTAACTATAGAAGTCCTTGTAGGAAAACAACATATTTGAATCATTGCTATTGAAATGGAATAGAATCAATATTGAATCCCTCTTGTTTGCTACAAAATCAATGCTCAACCCAAAGAAAATTGATTTATTCAATGCCAGTAATATAAGTTTTGCATTGAAAAAAAAAATCTTCTCAAGTCACTTCCCCACACACTAATATCACTTCCCAAACTCGCTTCCTTGTGCTTCTCCAATCGCTTCCTTGTGCTTCCTAAAATTGCTTCCCTCACTTCCCAAACGCTTTCCCATATTTGGGGAAGCTAAATCGAATTGGGTTCCCAAACGAGCTTCCTAGGAGGTGAGCTTCGCACTGTAGTTCAAGCTTCCCTGCAGCAATGTTTAAACCATTAACATAAGAGTAACACATTAAGATGAGCTTATTGCTAGATATGATCTAAAGCTTCTTCTGAGTCTTAAAGATAGGCCCCCTTCTCTCAGAATTAACTTTACTATGGTTTTTGAATTTCAAATCTACGAAGTAATAATTAAAAAATCCATATTATATTTATCAAATAGTTGTATGAATATGTTCATATTTAATGAATTTTTTGTTCAAATTGTTTTGATACCTAGTGTTATGAAGTTGTAACCTCAATTTTGTATATGGCTTATTTTATTTCATCTGGTAGTTTTTTGTGTCATTTATCTAAAAGTTTTTTTTCTCATTTTCTCTCTCACCAAAGGAGAAGTTCCGTGACGTTGTTGATTGGCTCAAAGCAAATGCTGCAAAAGCCGAAAGCGCATCTTTAGTGGGTTCACACACCTCTGAGAAAAGTTTGGTGCCTGAAGCTAAGAACAATGAAATAAAATCATTTCATGAGAAGAGTGTATTTGCTTCAGCAGGTTCCACTTCAAGCTTTGCAAGTTCATGGAGCTCTAATGTACTGTCCAACAATCAAACACCAGTTTTGTTTGGTAGGTATTAATTCTGTGGACTTGAACAAGTTTTACAAATGATCCAGTGTCCAACTCAATAGCTTCAGGATGCCCATTTTGTTAACATGGCCAAATAACCAAATTAAAATTGATAACGAGAAATAGTTTTTAGTAGAAATTAACAAGAACAAGAGAGTATACAAACTTCAAAGGGTAGGAAATTAAAAATTGTGCGCACACATATAAGTGTTTCTCAAATTTTAAGTTCAACTAGAAAATCAAGGTGTTTGACATAATAGACATTTGTGTGTGTTAATACTGAACACTCATTTTGAATGTTTATTTCAGGAAATCAAAGTTCAGTTACCTTAACCCGTGAAGCTACAGATGGTGTGGATGGTGGTGAGACAAGGAAACTGATGCCTTTTTACCTTGTTTTGGAGATTCTTTCAAACTGCTAGTTCATTAACCGTTATATCTTTTGTGCATTTTTGTTTAAAAATTTTGACTGAGAAGCTAACATGTGTTTTCAATTGTATCTTAGTTCTGTGAAGTGTTAGTTACATATGTTGTTGAAACATACCCTTATCGTATAAGCATCATACCCTTAGCCAATGACCCTTATCGTCATTGGAAGTATGTAAAGGGGGCTCCTATATTTTCAAAATTTGGCTATATGTGGACAGCATGAATGTTTGTTGGTTGACTGATAACAGTTTACATATTTCATGAACATTAAAACAGTGAATTTACCTTGTTCTCTACCAATCAATAAACCAGATTGAGCTAGTAGCTGAGTGGCTTGTACACAACTTGTTACCACATGGACTTACTGATTTGGGAAATTCTCAACAATGAGAAGCTTGTTTTATATATTAGATAATATGTTTCTTGATATGCATCAGCGTGTATGTATATCTAATTTATGAGATCACATTACCTTATTGAGATGGTTTGGGCATGTGCAATGAAGACCAATGACTGCACCAGTGAGGCAGAGTGAGACAATACAAGTTGAAGGTGCTAGAAGGACTAGAGGAAGGCCAAAATTGACCTGGGTGGAGGTAGTAAGGAGGGACATGGCAGCTTGTAATTTAATGATAGATATGGCCCTAAACAGAGCGGAATGGAGGAACAGGATTCATGTAGCCAACCCCAAATAGTTGGGATAAGGCTGGTGTTGTTGTTGTATTTGACTTCTAGACTTGGAAGTGCACATCTTGATCTGCATAGAAGCTTCCTTCCACTTTCTCTTTCACTTTAGAACTTATAAACTGAGGAATATTGCCAGATGAAACAAGTGCTGTCTCCAAAAGCCTCCTTAGTTTTTCCATTGACCAACATCCTTGATTTATTTTGTTTTGATGATGCAGGATTGTTGGGATTCAGCACTATGGGACAACTGTAGGCTGATTGTATTGTCCACGGTTTATAGAGTTTATGTAGTTGATCATTGAAGAATTCAAATTACAGTGGAAATGTAAGGATTGTGCTGTAAAATAGTTACAAAATATGGAAGAAGAGAAGAAGAATTATATGAAGAAGAAGAGGAAGAAGAAGGAGAAGAACCTAAGCTATCACACATAGGGTTTAAGGAAATCACACCTTGAGAAACGATCACACTTCAAAGCTGTAGAAATTTCATTAATAATTCATATATGTCTATAGCCATCGGCCAGCCTCCTTGATATAGAGGTTTACAATCAGTTTTGGGTTATAGAAACCCTATATGAAGAATACAAAATCCTATGTGCTGTCAACTAGTTTCTAAAAACTAAAGTACTAAAACTAATTAGAAATTCTCAGGATTCTCATACTAATACTTACTAATAAACTTAACCTAAATAAAATCTAACAGATTCTTATTGCTAGGCTGCCGCCAGCTAATAGCCTAATGTATAGGCTTTATGGGCCGCCCTCAAGACTTCCTCATAATTACAGTCATGTCACTGAGTGACATAAACCCCATATTACCTTTGTATATTTGTTGCTCCCCATATTAACTCTATAATATGTGTCAACTAAGGAACCCATAGGACTGTCCCAATGTGCCCATCATAACCCCAACTCCCACGTGGGCTCCACACTATTATGATGTTGCCATATCGGACGAAGAGTGGCTTTTGCCATACCTTGGTCTCCCTTTTTGTGGCAGCAGTAATAAAAAAGATTGAAAGGTGATTAGTGAAGAGGAATGATAGTCTTTTGAGAGGAAGAATATTCTGGTGTATTATTTCTCCCATTTCAAAATTCCAGTAATAATCAGTAATAGACATAAGCAAATTTAAGGAAGCTTTTTGTGGGATGGGGGAGCATACAAGAGTAATCATGTCATGAACTGGGAAATGGTTTGAATCCTTAAGGGGGAAAGGGGTATCAATATTGGAAGTATTTTGGGTAGAAATTTAGGTTAGATTAACAAGTGGTTATGGAAGTGACCTTGGACCCGCAACCTTTGGTTCTTAAAAAATAAAGTATTTGAGGCTTGCTTTTAAATGGTTGGATAACACTGGATTTTAACACTTAACCTAGTTTTCATCTCCTTGGTTCTTGGAAGTTGAAAGCATATCATAGACATAATTCCCTCTTGTTTCTACCCAGATTTGCTAATTTGTTGGGTTCATTCTTTTAAGGCAAAGACCCTCCTCCCCAATTTCTTTTGCTGGCATGTCTATTTCCATTTCATTAGTTGGAATTTTTTTTTCGCCATCTCTTTCTTCCAGCGAGAATTTGTATCTTCTCCAACTTCTTGGCCACGGATACCAGTAGTTTTAGGATGGGATTAGAAGACATGAGGGCTTGTGATCTAACAAAATATGTGGTCCTTGTTTGAGTCGAATGGTGTAGCAAGATTTGTGTAGCCGATCACAAGTAGTTGGGATAAGGCTTTGTTGAGCTGTGGGTTAGAGAGAACCCCAAGCTTTATAATTTTACTTTTCTAAAGTTAAGTGAAGAATAATCATCTCTTTGTGGAAGTATGTGTGTGGTCGAACCACATAAATCTTGTTGTGTGCTTGTTTTTCCTGTCTTCTTTACTACATCTTGGTTAGTACAATGAGTCTTTATCATAAACAAATAGTTCCGACATTTTAGCCTGCCTATTTTGAAATATCAACTAGTGCTTTAATGTTTGAGAAAATCAGTGTATCCCAATATCTCATTAGTTGTTTGGGATATGGAGTAATTGTAGAAGTGTAAGGGTATAAATGTTAGGGTATTACTGTATATATACCATATATATTATATATGGTATACATCAGGAAAAAATATAAATAATATTTTAGTGGTATAGGCACACAATTTCTCCTCCATTTGTGTACTTTTCATTCTCTCATCATCACCATTCCCATGTTTCTTCCTCTTTCTTCTAGTATTCCTTCTTTAATATTGATTGTCGGTTCCAACTTGGTTTCGGAGCATCAGAAAAGAGATCGGGACCAAATTGCAACTATTAGGCAGTGTTGATGTCAGTGTCCATACAACTGATGTCAGCAAGGCCATATGCTTGTCAAAGGTCGAAACCTCAATAGTTTGGATTGGAATTATATGCTGGTAATTTTAGTATTTTTTTTTATAAATTTTTTGAAGATGTGTTTTTTGTGAAAATATTGAAAAAACCCCCAAATCAGATGAATCTGTCAAATCCAATTAGATCGAAAGTTTTTTCTTTGATTAATCTCGAGGATGGAACCCTGTTACTAAGGAGTGCATCAAAATTTGTTTGACTTGATTTGGTTGATCTGTGTTGAGTTTTGTGACCGAAAAACAACGCCAAACATTGTATAGGATGAGTTTTTTTGTTGAAGTATATTAATTTGTATATCTCTTAACACCTTAAGGTTTTGAGAGAGTTGGTTAGTTTACTTCAACATGGTATCAGAGCAGGTTTTGGTCATGAGTTCGAATCCCGGTAGAAGTATTTTCCCGGATGTAGTTTTGTGTGCGTGTATATGCATTGTGTGGACTCGTGTCTATTTCCCCAAGTGTGTTCCCAAGAGAAAACAATGTTCCTCCTGAGGGGGGGTGTTGAAGATATTAATTTGTATATCTCCCAACACCTTAAGGTTTTGGGAGAGTTGATTAGTTTCTTTCGACATTTTTGATTTTTTGCACTTAAATTTTTTTGTCTCTCTTAAATTAATATGGAGCTCGTGGTATGTGTTGCAGCTTTGAGTATTTCTTGTAAAGTTGGGGCTCGGATTCTGGTGATGATTTGCAGGCTGTGTAGACATTTGACCAAGGTTCAGTAATGAAGTTGGTTGATTTCAGTGGGTATATTGATTGTTTAAACCTCTGTTAAGGTTGTTGTTTTGTGTTAGTCTTGTGTAGTTGTGTGTTTCCCATTACAGGATGTCAGAAGAGAACCAACACTCAAACTAGACTATGGGAGAATCAAGTACTAGTGTGGGCAGTCACCCTATTGTAGACTTGTAGTCATGGTTCGAAAAATCGGCCAATCAGGCCTTGGATCAGCTGACCCCGATCCTGAATCCTGGGTTAGATTGGCCTTAGCAGAGGATCAGCCCTGGATCGAATCGGGATCAGATGGATCAACCTTTGGATCGGTAAAGTGGATTGACCTAGGATCAGATGGATTGACTTTGGATCGGGACGGATTAAGCGATCTGCATTGGGATTAGCTGATTTGAGCCAAATTTTGATTTTTTATCCTTTAGTTTTAGATTAGCTAATCCTTGAAAGGATCGGCCGATCCAAACATGGATTGGATCGGGATCAGCCCTGTCTGATCCAAATATTTTGATCCATGACTGTAGTCCCTAATGCTCAAATTACAAAATCAAAGACTAATAATACAATTTTTTTCTCTCAGCCTCGAGGAAATCAAAGAGGTAGTAACCTTAGTTATAGCAATTGTGGTCTATTTAGTGGTATGTCTGATGCTCAAAATCGATTAATGTGCAAACACTATGGGCGTAGTTGTCATACCAAGAATACATGCTGGGATCTTCATGGCCACTCTCCAGATTACTAGGCTCCGACTAGTGTTTTTTCTAAAGGCCATTGTCATAATCCGTTCAATAACAACCAATCCAATGTGCACTTTACCACACCCATTGCATCTGATGAGTTGTTGTCTTGTAAGGAAGTTGAGGCATTTCATCGATTTCTGGCCCAACTAGATCCTCTTGGCTTTGTAGCTTCCATTTCCTCGATTGAGCATTTCGGTATATCTACGTAAGTGCTTAATGTGTCCATCTCTGCTCCCTTTAGCTCTAGGTTTATTGATTTTGGAGCATTACATCTCATGTGTGTTTAGGGAGGCATAAGGTCCGTATAGTCGATGAATCTTATTCTTTTATTGCTGGTAAATGTGACATTGTTGCTAGTCCTTTGCACTTGTTTTCATTTTTTATGTTCCCAATTTTTTCCTTAATCTTTTGTCCACCAGTCATATTGCAAAATTTCCTTAATTGTAGTATTACTTTTTTTCTTTCCTATTGTGTATTTCAAGACTTGAGGTAGGGAGGACGATCGGACAAAGGTTTGAAAAGGATGGCCTGCACTTGTTGGATACTTTATCTGTCGTTGCTTCACCTATTCAACAAGTCATTACACCATTGAAGAGTTTGCGTAAGAGTAATCCTGAAGAGTTGTTACAATGACATAACAGACTAGGCCACCCCTCATCTACTTCACCTCAAAAAATGTTTCCTCAGTCATTTTCTCCTCATTCTCAATTACGTTGTGAACCTTGTGAACTGGCAAAGCATTATCGCTCAATTTACTCTATCAGTCATACAAGAAGTTCATCTCCTTTTAAGCTTGTGCATTTTGATGTGTGAGGACCTTCCTCTACGGTGTCTTTGTTTGGTTTCCATTATTTTGTCACATTCGTTGATGGTTCTAGTAGAACTAATTGGGTGTATCTATTGAAAGCTAAAAGTGATTGTCTTCTTTATAGTAAAGTCATTAATTCAATTGGTTTCCACCTAATTTGATGCTAAAGTTCGTGTTTTTCGGTCAAATAATTGAGGTGAGTACTTATCTAAGGGTCTTACTTCTTTAATAAATCTGTATCATTCAGTAGATTATATGTCTTGGCACCCCAGAACAAAATGGTATTGCAGAACGAAAAAATCGTCATTAACTTGAAATTATTCGTGCCCTCATGTTTACCATGAATCTACTTCTGCTTTGAAGCAGTGCAAATTGCGGCCTTTCTCATGAATCGCATGCCTTCCTGTGTCCTTCAATTTAAGTCCCTTTAAGCTTTTTTTCCCTCCTCACCTTTGTTTCCTCTTCCTCCAAAGACATTTGGATGTATATGTTTTGCTTATATCTCTAAATCTGATAGTACCAAACTAGACCCAAAAGCACTCAAATGTATCTTCCTTGGATATGCTGCTAATCAGAAGGGATACAAGTGTTATCACTCAGGTACTAAAAAACATATTGTCTCTTGTGATGTGGACATTTTTTGAAGGGATTCATTTTTTTTTCTTCCTAGAAGACTTCTCTTCAGGGGGAAAATGTTGGCGGTTAGGAAGAAATGTCTTATGTTCCATTACCTGTCCCATCCTTCTTTTTTGATCATGTTGGTGATGGTTCTATGGATGTTGGTGTTCAGGGAGAGGAGAAAAAAATGATGTTGATATTCACAGGGAGGAGATAAAAATTGTGTACTCAAGAAGAGGGAAAGACAAGAAACAAGAAGTCGCCATCTCAAACTCCCAGTCAAGAGACCTCTTTGGATCCTATTCTTGAAATAGGTATTGTTCCTCCCTTAAGTGTTTTTCCTTTAGATACTTCCGTTGATGATATTAATGTTCCAATTTCTATTCATAAGGGTGTTAGATCCCGTTCCTTCATATATTAGCAATGATGAAGTTGAGGTGAAACAGTTGAAGATGAAACTAGCAAAGGAATTTGAAATCAAGGACTTGGGACAACCTAGGTACTTCTTGGGTGTAGAAGTTGTTCGGTCCAAGAGTGACATTTTCTTGTCCCAACAGAAGTATATGCTTGATCTTTTGAAAAAGACAGGGATGCTTGGATGTAAGCCAGTTGTGGTTCCCATTTATCCAAATCATAGACTCAAGGAAGATCCACAGGATTGGTTGATTGATGCAGGAAGGTATCAACGCCTCGTGGGGCGACTCATATATTTGTCATTGACCAGGCCTGACATTGCTTATGCAATAAGTGTTAGTTATTTCATACATGCTCCCACACTTGTTCACATGGAGGCTGCTTATCAGATTCTCTGATACCTCAAAAGCTATTTGGAGAAATGTGTGTTCTATTCTTCTTATGGACATCATAGAATTGAGGCATATACCAATACAGATTGGGCAGGATTAGTCACTGATAGAAGATCTAATTTTGGTTATTGTACCTTTACAAGTGAGAATTTGGTTACATGGAGAAGTAGGAAGTAGACAGTTGTTGCTAGATCCAGGGTATAGGTGGAATTCAGATCTATGGCTCATAGTGTATGTGAACTTTTGTGGCTTTGAAGACTACTAATAGAGTTGGGAGTGCTTGTTCCTCATCCTATGTCGTTATATTGTGACAATAAAGAAGTCATAAGTATAGCTAACGATCCAGTACAACATGATAGGACTAAACATATTGAGTGGACTAACATTTTACTAAAGGAGAAACTTCAATGGGGGTGCATTTATATTCATTTTGTGAGGAATGGGGATTAACAGATGTTCTAACAAAATGGTTAAATGAAGTTCAGTTTTGTGAAGTCGTAAGCAAGCTGGGAATGAGAGACATCTATTCTCCAGTTTGAGGGGGACTGTAGAAGTGTAAGACTACAAATGTGAGGGTATTGTTGTATATATACCATAGTTGAAGGGAAGCTTGGTACAAGGTGGGAAGCTCGTTTGAGAAGCTAATTTCAAACCACTTCCCCAATTAGTGGGAAGCGCGCTTCCCAAACATGGGAAACACAGTGAAGTGATTGGGGAAGCAAGTGGAAGCCTTTGAAGAAAACAAGTAGAAACATCTATAGAATCGATTGGGAAACAATGTAAGAAACAAAGTTATATTTTATTTAATGTAAATTGTATGTTTTTTGTATCGAATAAAATATTAGCTATGAAATTTGGCAATGATTTTATAGAAATAAATGATTTATAATTGATTTATTGTTTATATTATTTTATTACAACAACAGCCTTATCTCTAATATTTGGGGTTGCCTACACAAATCCCAACTATAAAATACCTTGTATAAAAACCATCTTATTTGAATCTTTATAATTGGTTGGCCTTACTA